>JAGKQL010004230.1:0-13670 GCA_018398635.1 Cyprinodon brontotheroides
CCCAGGATCCCAACAGTGGCTGCATTATTTCTCTCATAAATGAAATTAGTAATCAATCATCCTATTTGCATCGGTATTTTCTTCTTTAAGACTGCACATTTTATGCCATAATCAAAGAGAAAACACAGTGGACATTGCTTTTTCGTTTTCGTGGTCTGCCATTAAAGTACTGTCAATAACTCGAAAACGAAAAAGCAGAGTGACGTCAGCAGCCGCTCTTCCTCAAGTCCTTGCTTACCGGGCTACCCATCTTGATCGGTAGGGCGCGCTGTGCACAACTGCATTCCATGACATTGTAACGGGCCGGTGGGAAACAGGTTGAATTGCTGGGTCTTACTATCGGGACATACTGAACGACCACAATGACAAAAACAGTGCCAGTTTGTCTTTATTATGAGGGAGTGCCATAACCTGTGATGCTAAAGACCCGGCAATTCAACCACTACATTTCAATCTGAAAAACTCACACAAAGAGGAAAGACAATTAGGAGAAATTTATTGATACAATTACTTTGTCTTTGGTGCACAGACCTCGACAGGAAACGGTACTTAATTTTGATAGATATGCATGAACAGGAGTTCAGGGTTCAGTCAGGTCTCTTCCTAAGAAGCAGAGAAGACAAAAACTGATTAGGTTCAGGTTCTGGTTTCAGGGGAGTTAGAGAATTAGAGCTGGTTGGCTCAGGCTTTGCTAACCATAACTGGCTTAACACTCTGGCGCTGGAGTGTAGTCCTGCCGCTGCTTATATGCTGGTCTCCTGATGAGCAGATGAGGAACAGCTGGTGAAGTCAATTCCAGCTTCAGGAGACCCAGAACGCCCTCTGGAGGAGAAAGGCAGACAGAACCCAGAAACCAACAGAAAAACAAATCCCCAGGAACAGGCTCAGGAACAGGCTCTGAGGTGGCCGCCGACTGCGGCTCAGGCCCAAAGGTGACCGCCGACTGCAGCTCAGGAACAGTCTCAGAGGTAACCGCCGACTGCGGTTCAGGAACAGGAACAGATGAGGCCGCCGACTGCGGCTCCGGGTCAGTCTCAGAGGTAACCGCCGACTGCGGTCCAGGAACAGACTCTGAGAAGACCGCTGACTGCAGCTCGGGTACAGTCTCAGAGGTAACCGCCGACTGCGGTTCAGGAACAGGAACAGAGGAGACCGCCAACCCCGGCTCCGGATCAGGAACAGAGACCACCGACTGTGGCTCCAAATCAGGAACCGAGGAGCCCGCCGATTGCGGCTCCGGGTCAGGAACTAGAAGAGCCCGCCGATTGCGGCTCCGGGTCAGGAACAGAGGAGCCCGCCGATTGCGGCTCCGGGTCAGGAACAGAGGAGCCCGCCGATTGCGGCTCGGGTCAGGAACAGAGGAGCCCGCCGATTGCGGCTCGGGTCAGGGGGAACAGAGGAGCCCGCCGATTGCGGCTCCGATTCAGGAACAGAGGAGCCCCGCCCATGGCGGCACAGGTTCAGCCCCTGAGATGGGTTGAAGCGCCCGCTGAGGGGCGCTTAGAGGCGTATTTCCAAGTTCTGAAGCCTCTTTAAATAGATACTCAGGGGTCTCTGGACGGCACAAAGCAGGCTCAGGGGTCTCTGGGCGGTTCAGAGCTGGTTGACGGCGACGCCGTCTCTTACGCCGGGGGGTCTTGGGAGCAGGGCTAATTGGTTCGCTGACTGATTCAGGCAAAAGGCTAACCGGTGTGCTAGTGGCTTCAGGCGCTAAACTAACTGGTTGGTAGGGAGATGAATGAGGTGGCATGAAGGGGATCCTCTCTATCCCCATAGAAAAAGTTCCAGAAATCTAACTCTTGGATATGTGGAGCTCTTACTGTTTGGGGTTTTGACTGTGGTCCTATTTTAAGCTTTCTGACGGATGGTGCTAAATGATGATCATGGATGTGATGGGAAAGACTGACCTGGTGCAGGTGGGAGGTGGAGGTCTGAGCAGGAAGCAGAACGGCTTTTCTCTTGGCTGGGCTGGCTGAAACTGGATTAACGGATCTTCCAGAGTAAAAACCAAGGTTTCCCCCAACTCTCCTGTTACTCTTCTCGGATGTGAGTCTGATGTGACCGGGCTGCATAGATTTATTTTCAGAGGATGCTGTGGAGGGAGAGACGCCATCAGTCAAAGAAGCAGGAACAGAAGCAGACTGGTTACAAATCCTAGGTCTGGAGTCGGTTTCAGGTGACACAGGTAGAACAGAAGCACTCTTCGTTACTGGGGCAGGTACAGAAAAAACATGGCTCTTAACTTTAGATCTGGTTCTGGCTCGAAGTCTAAAATCCTGGTGGATAGACAAACATGAGCTCATCCAGGGTTGCAGGTTCATCGAATTTGGCCAGTTCGTCTTTAATCTCTTTATTTAAGGCGTTCAAGTAAACTTCTTTAAGCATGAATTCATTCCATCCGGAAGCATCGGCTTTGACCCGGAAGTCGTTTGAGAAATCAGTTACAGTTTTATCCCCTTGTTTCATGTCAAACAGACCTCGAGACTTTGTAGATTTATCTGTGAAGGCGTGAGAGAATTCTTTTAAAAATGTTCAAATGTACAAGACAGACTGGATTCAGAGGGATAACTGGTTTTTGCCCATTCCAGGGCCTCTCCGGTTAATCGTGAAAAAATAAAAGCTATTTTTTCCTCGTCAGAAAAACTGGATGGAGAGAGTTCAAAAAACAATTGACATTGAAACCAAAATCTGTTACACTTACTAGATGTGCCAGAAAACCTTTCAGGAAGTGAGGGACGGAATTCAGGAAATGACGGAACAGTTTCTGACCTTTGAGGCGGGTCTGGCTCCGGAACCGGAAGTTGAGCTGGCTCCGATCTGGGAGTAGCATCTCTGAGATTGCCGGCTAATTTCTGTAGAGTTTGATTAGTTCGTTCTGAGTGTGTGTTGAACTCACGGAGGATGGAGTCGTGGCCTTGGTTTTGAGCTCCTTGTTCTTCGATCATCCTCCTGAGTTGGACAGCTGGGTTAGTTTGTTGGCCAGAGTGTTCTGTCATGATGGGATTAGGTTCCTAACCCATATGCAGAACACATACGGAGTCAGATGAAAAGTTTGACTGTTTATTAAAACAAAGACAATGTTAATGTACAGATGCTGGGAAACAGATCCGGGACTGGTCACACAGGGTTCTCTGTTGTGAGGGAAGTTTGGTTAGCCAGGATGCGGTTGATCTTGTCAGAGGAATTGAGCGGGTCTGTACCTGTGTCGTGATTCAGGCTTGCAGCAGAGGGAGGGAACTAGGAGGGTCCAGAGGCTAGTAGTTGGCAGAGGGCTAAACAACGGCAGGGCTCCACTACAGACTTATCAGTGTTCAGGGCCAGAGTTTCTTCCGATCCTCTTCTTGAGAGTGGGCAGGCAGGTTCAGACAGTTAGATCCTTCAGATGAGCTCCTGAGAGCTGGCAGGCAGATTTCAGCAGAGAAACTCTTCCAGAGTTCCAGGGTTTCAGTCAGGTCTCTTCCTAAGAAGCAGAGAAGACAAAAACTGATTAGGTTCAGGTTCTGGTTTCAGAGGAGTTAGAGAATTAGACTGGTTGGCTCAGGCTTTGCTAACCAACTGGCTTAACACTCCGGCGCTGGAGTGTAGTCCTGCCGCTGCTTATATGCTGGTCTCCTGATGAGCAGATGAGGAACAGCTGGTGAAGTCAATTCCAGCTTCAGCAGACCCAGAACGCCCTCTGGAGGAGAAAGGCAGACAGAACCCAGAAACCAACAGAAAAACAAATCCCCAGGAAGGGATCCTTGGCACCCTCTGGTGGGCAAGCCTCCGGATCCCAACAGGCATGTTTCAATATAAGCAATATTGATGAAGACTTAATGAGTTAATGATAAGGATGGGGATGGGTAACTATACATTTTATGCACCAAGCAATGAGAACACCTGAATTTACTTCACCTGCAGCTGCAATCAATAAATTAGATGGAACTGCACACTTAATACCATTGTTTATTAAATATAACACATATGGGAGTATATTATGATTCCTGTACATTTTTGGATCTGGTCAGGGGTCCAGGTATGACAACAGCTTTTGTTTTTTTTCTGTTTTGTTTTTCTTCTCTTATTCTACATCAGAGCACTTTTTTATGGAGAATATTTTCAATCGACTATAGCTGGACACTTTGTATAGAGTAGATGGGGTCTAATTCAGCATTTTCAGGAACTGTGAACTGCAGACTTTTGGGAACACAGAAACAAATAAGAGCATAATCCTGTGCTCTGAGCTGATGAACATTTATATAAGACATTCCTCTTGAAGGGAGGAACACCTTCTTTGATGCTCTGTTTTCTTCTGCCTCTATGTGATACTGCTGTTGACACAGGTAAAGACTTATCCTTCAGGGGGTTTGGGGACACCTGAGCCCCAAGATTCTTATGGTTCAAAGCTGCCATTGTAACAGAGGGTAACCTGATGGACTTGTCCTAACATTGAACTGTTTTGCATGTTAGAGAGGATCACTGCTCCAAGACACACTTTATCTTCCAACACTAGTCACAGGATGGCTCCTGACCAGTTTCCCACATATAGATCCACACACATAGCTTCATGCACACACGCCCACGGTTAAAGACACATGCAAGGGTCCACATGGGAATTTAGTTTTTTCAACTCTAACCTGCATAACATATGAAAATGTGATAGGAAGTCATCAGAAACTTCAAACTGCAGAAAACAATTGAATCATCTGAAGATTTTGTAGGGTAGAATCATTTGGCAGTAAAATGGCAGAAACAAACTCATCTTAAAAGCTGCACAGCCAAACCATACATGATATCAAAAAATGTCTTGAATGTGGGCACTAGAAGGGTCTTAATATAATGTCTCCCAAGTTTCTAGAAAAATGTATAAAGAAATTTTGAAGGGGGGTTTACCTACTTTCCAGAAACATGTCAGGCGTGTTATGAATTAGCAGCAAACAGAAAAGCTTAATTCCTGTCCAGAAACAGAGCAGAATGAAGCCAAAGTTCACAACATAGGCTGAAAAGTATGAAATTAGCTGAAGTAGAAAAGAAATTACAAAGAAAAACTTTAATCTTATCTGGTTGAAGAAAAAATTAGTAGCTTAAGGATGGGAAGTAAAATGTTGAGGACGATGGTATTGAATAAGTATTAACATTTTAAAATCATATGTGGAAATGTCAAGACTTGGCAAAACAATTGGAAAATTATTTAAAATGTGTCGGTTGATCAGCATAAAGAAAACAGTGTCATCCTTAGAGGATTGAAAATCTACAAACCTATGTGCAAGACTGACCATGAGAAGCAGAGGAAGGACAGAGAGAGAAGCTTATAGAAAGAGAGCTAATACCACTTAAGGAGCTGAATTTATCAAAAAATTGAACCTGCATGTTACGAGCCGCTGTGGTGATGAAAGCACCGTTGGCAGGCTTAGGCTGCATGTTACAAGGTTAGCAGATGCTTTATTACAGTGTAAATCTTAGAACCTGATTAAGAAATATGCACTGAGGTGTGTGGTCAACAGGCCTTGGTAGTGTAATTTGAAGAAATTGGTTGACTTTGGGTCATAGCTACGAGCCATACGGCACAATGAATGAGTGTGTGTAAGGAAGAGGCTTTTATTTTGTAGGTTCCCTTTAGTCTTATTTTGAAAGTCTATCATGGATGTGTGTCAAGGGAAGGGTCATGCCCAGCAGTGATATAGAATCCATTTCCAAAGATGAAATCACTGGTTTTCCATGTTATTGGGTGAATAGATGCTGTATTAGAGCGTAAATGGGAGACTTTTATTGTGAAATTCACTCTGGGGTATGTTTTGAAAAGGTCCCTAGAGTCTAATAGAAACAAACTGGTAGAGTTTGGGTCATAATGCTGAGCCATTTGCATCAATTAATACGCGAGTATAATATAGAGGCTTTTATTTTGTAGGGTCACTGGAGTCTTATTTTGAAAGTCTAGCAGTAGTGTGTTGAGAAAAGGGTCAGACCCAGCAGTGATACTTGATGACTTTCCAATCATTAAATCACTCTTTCCCCTGTTATTAGGGCAGTAGATGAAGTGGCAATGGGAGGCTTTTATTTTGAAATTTGCTGTGTTGAAGGGTCCCCGGAGTCTTATTTTGAAAGTCTATCAGGGTTGCGTGTGAAGGGAAGGGTCATGGCCAGTAGTCATATTGTATCCACTTCCTAATGTTAAATCAGTGTTGTCTCCCTCCATTAGATTAAAATGTGCTGTTTAAAGTGGTGGAGGTAAAATCTGTTTGAAGCTCGGTTACCTTGACAACGTTAACGAGCCTGTCAGTGACAGAGAGACATGCGCAGCACTTTCGTTCCTTAGTTCTCAGGCTTTTTTGAATGGGATTATCAGCTCCGAACAAACAAGTGCTGAAGACAAACCGTAAATGGTATCTAAAAAATTCTTTCAGTCTAAGCGAGAGCTATCCTTTGTCTCCGATTGGGGTAACTTTCATGGCTGTAGCTCATTCACAACCTTAATGGGAAGGAGGAATAAAAAGGTTTGAGAAATCCTGCTGGTCTCATTGATTAACATGCAGCACAATGGTAGAGCAGAACTCTCAAAAGCAAAACTTTCCCTCCGAACAAACGAGCGGTGAGCCAAAACCGTATTAGGTATTCAAAAAATTCTTTCACCGTGAGCGTCAGCCATCTTTGGACTACAACTGGTGTGACTTTCATATTTCTACAATATTTCGTCTAGGCGTGGTGACGATGTAAAAAAGTGTATAATTGTCAAAATCCTGATTTTGGGGTTCGGACAGATTTGTTACCCCCGAACAAACCTTTTTCCTAGCTAAACGATAAAAGATATCGACACACTTCCTTCAATGTGAGTGCTAGGAAGGTCTGAGGAACAACTTCCACAAGGCTCGTGTTGCTACGTCGAACGGTTCCCGAATGGGAGCGATACGAAAAAGTCTGTTTTTTTGAATTTTCAGTTCGGATTTTCAGAGAGCTCTCATTGGATTTCTATTGGAGAAGTTTGGACTTCTTCGTGGTCTGGGCCAAACTGTCGGAAAACCGTAAATGCCACACGAATGAGGGTTACATTTCCTGAATCCTGACAAAAATCCCTACGTTTTGATGTAAAATTTATCTAGATAGAGTAAAAAATGAGCGAGTGAGTTGAAGCTGTTCGGCATGAGTGAAATGTTTGAAAACGCTAGAGTGGCACACTCTAGCAGCTGAACATTCCGTCCATAGACTTCCATTATAAATTTGAAAATCTGTAAAAATTGTTTAAAAGTTTGAAGCTTCACTGAAGCAAAACTGTAAAAGTTAGCTGAAAGCCGAGTTAAACAGTAATAGCAGAAAGATACGGAAACATTTTAAAAGTTGAATGGTGTTTCTAGCTGAAAGTATGCTGAAGTAGTTAAAGCTCAAAGTAGTTGAAGATTTGCTGAAATTTTGTGGAAATTTTCTGATTTTACATTCATTCCTATGGGAGCAAAAAAGGCATAAAAAGTTAAATATTTTAAAAAGTATAAAAGTTTAAAAAGTAAAAAGATATAGCAGAATTCTACTAATTAAGTTGAATAGTTTAAAAGTTGAATGGTTTAAATAGCACAAAGTATGAAGGACTAGTTAAATGACAAAGAAAAACGGAGCAACCAGAATAATAATAATAATAATAATAAATAAAAACAGGATCTCAATAGTGTGAATGCCTACAGCATTCACACAACTAGAAAAAGTTGCATTTCCTGCGAAAATGCAGTGTGAATGCTGTACGCTAAACTGTAAGCTGTAAGGTTAAAATGGCAGAAACAAGCTGAAATTTAAAGTCAAAGCTGCTGAAATGGGATTCCAAAAAACAGTACCTCATTTAACTCACAGATCTAATACAAGTGCTCAAAACCAAAATAGTGAAATAATAAATACACAAACTAAACACGTGATTCATAGAGATGGACAAAAATGTGTTGCAAAAAGCATATCTCAATGCCAGTTAAAGGCAGATGATTTCCAACAAACTGTTACATACTCTAATATTGAATTGACCATAAAACACCAAACATATACTTCAAAATTAGGAATTTACGAAACATGGAATACAAGATTTTAAAGCACAAGAATAAGCATAATTTATAGCCTAGTTCCTAGAAAAAAAACATATTAACAGTTCATTTGTTTTAATCATTACAAAAGGTAAAGGTGGTAGCAAATTACATCTACCTACCAAAATATCTTGTATTCCAGTGGTTAAAAAAAAACTGCTATTAATCTAAGCAGTTTTACCCTGACAAAGAGGAACACATATGTCAAGGCTTTTCACATCATGCTGCGATCAACACTGAATCCAACAGTTGTACTTATTCATAAAGTAAATATCAGATATTACTATCATAAGTTCAGTATAATTTTTTCAAGCAATTAAATTTTTCTTTCTTTATAATTTTTGTAGACGCCTTGAGATGGCATTTGTTGTGATTAGTGTTAAATAAGTAATCTGAATAGTTTTGCATGTATTTCAGCCTGGTCGCTGCACAATCGTGAAAAGCCCGTTTTAAACCTAGACACCAGCTGACATCCCAAACTGAGGCAGACTTCAAGCAAACACATTGCATACTCCACTAGCAAAGCTTCTTAAATATAACCTAATGTTTAACAACATGAGTTTTGATTTGGTATCTGTTTGGATAACACTTTGATATATAGGAGGACTTTAATGAAATGTTTTATAAAAGGTTTATTACCAAAAGAAATTCCATCACCAGTCAGAGTTACTAGTACTGGCAAAATGCAAAACATTATGCAGTAGAAAATATAACATTTTATGCTTTGTGTTTGTATGATTTCAGCCTTTTATAATCATAAATTATTCATACACATAACTCTTTTTTGTTTTTTGTAAATACTTGCGTGGTTAAAAATCCTTCCAATGACTTTGATTTTCCCCACTTGGTGCATACACCTGTATTGATATGGTTCTGATATTATATGCTCATGTGTTAAACTAAGCTTTTATCCTTCAGAATGTGTCCTAATGATGTGCTGCATTCTTGGGTGACGTGACCAAAATATACTTTATTGTTTCTACCAACATATAATTATTATATGTTTTTTTATCTTCACAAAGCTAGTGTCAAATATTTACTTTCATTGTAGGTGAGGCATTGACATTGGCAAAAGTTTATTTTCTTCTGACCTTTGACCTACTGTGCCCTTTTGCCCGTTCAATTATCAATAATTGGTGTTATCATATTTTCTATTATAATAGTTTTCTTTAGATAGATGTTGTGTTCGTAACTACGTGAATAAATGCTGTTTTTAAGTTAGGATTGGTTGTTCCCTCTTTTCATAGGCTTGATGTCAAATGTTTAAAGATAACTGGAGTGATGCCAGGGCCTCTGTAAATCACAGCAGCTGGTTTTTGAACTAAAGGCTCCTGCTGAGGGTCAGATGGAAGTTAGGGCTGGTGATGCTCTTCACATTAACTTTGATGATTTCTGTGGGATTTTATGAACCCAATCAAGCTCCACTTAGGCAGATATAAGTGCAGTTACACTAGTGTTACATTAAAGCTGGTGGGTATATACACAGTTTCCTATTTTTAAAGCTATTATATGTTTTTTTTTCTTCACAAAGCTAGTGTCAAACCTTTACTTTCATTGTAAGAGAGGCAATGACATTGGCAAAAGTTTATTTTCTTCTGACCTTTGACCTACTGTGCCCTTTTGCCTGTTCAGCTTTTGCTTATCTGAAACAGACAAACGGAAATATTAATTACTTAGGTGTTTCTAATGTCTGAAAGAGTTGTAAAACAGTAGAAAGTGTTACCTTTCAGCCAATAATGAAGATGTTGATACCAAAGGAGGGGGTAGAGTCAAAGGGAAATAGTTGCAGGTTCCCTTCATACAGCAAGACATAGCTTTTGCTTATCTGAAACAGACAAACGGAAATATTAATTACTTAGGTGTTTCTAATGTCTGAAAGAGTTGTAAAACAGTAGAAAGTGTTACCTTTCAGCCAATAATGAAGATGTTGATACCAAAGGAGGGGGTAGAGTCAAAGGGAAATAGTTGCAGGTTCCCTTCATACAGCAAGACATAGCTTTTGCTTATCTGAAACAGACAAACGGAAATATTAATTTCTTAGGTGTTTCTAATGTCTGAAAGAGTTGTAAAACAGTAGAAAGTGTTACCTTTCAGCCAATAATGAAGATGTTGATACCAAAGGAGGGGGTAGAGTCAAAGGGAAATAGTTGCAGGTTCCCTTCATACAGCGAGACATCTCATCAGAGTGGAGTTGAGAGAAACTGGTTCCATCCAGTGTGGTAAAACAGCAGAACCATTTCATCTTGTGTGTTGTAACAGAACACAAAATGCTGGTTTGCAGATGGAAATTGTTCTGAAAATTTAGAGGAAATACATGTTAATGACAAAGCTTAGAAATGTCAAAATAAGATGTATCGTAATGCATTATAAATGAATAACCTTAAACAAACAGTTGCAAGTAACAAAACCCAGGTCCAAGTGGTCTCACTTCCAGGTAGTGGTATGTGTTGTTAGAAGCTCATCGTTAAAGCGTTGAAGGTCTCAGCTGCTTAAAGTGAACTACTAAAGACAGCCATACCTGCACACAGAGGATGTTTTAAAACAAACAAACCCCAATTAAAACTTTACCTCCAGATTACAATGGCTAAATCCAAAAACTATTTGAAAAATGTACACCTGTTAAATTAAACACATATTTGTTTTATAGATGAAAACTAATAACCTCCTTCTCCTTTTAGAATCGCCAAACTCCCAGGCAGGAAGTGCAGAGGCCTACGCAGCACTCATTGTTGCTAGTTCAAACGATGGGTTGTGTGGTTGGGTGGTGATGTTGTCTGGGTTATCCAGAGTCTTCTGAAGGGTGTGCCTCTGTCCCTCTGAAGATCTCTGGCATTGTAGGTCATTAAGCAGCTGTCTCAATGGAGCATGTGATATCTGAGTTGTCCAACACTGAGAAGGCCAGTTTTGGATCAGCAGTTCATGAACAAGGTGATACTATAGTACAGCATTCACTTACATTGATGAAGTTTACAGATGTGGTCACAAGGACCAAAATAAACAAACAGATCAAAGGAAACACGATTATACAAGATAAAGTTGAAAGCCATTCTTGGACTCAACCCCTTAACCTATTCTAGTATGGGATGTCAGCTGGTATCTCTAAAGTGACATCAGAAAGGATGGATTACATTCAAACTCCATCCTTTCTGATGTATATTGCTTTACCTTATTAAATGTACCCATTTAAATGGGTACATTTAATAAGGGAAAGTTCTGCTTTGTACCCATTTCATATATGAAATGGGCAGAATTCAGACCTGGCCTTTTACCATCCCTAACCATAAACCCACCCAGGTAAAAGGCCAGGTCACAATATAGATCTAGAAAAATTTAAACTGAAACATGTAAACCTTAAATAATGTATCCATAACAAAACACTATTTATAAAAAAGAAAAACAATTATAAGTACATGATCTGTAATACACAATTTCAATTAAAAACACATTTGAGCCATGATTTAATTTAGCAGTAATTCTTCAACAAAAGCAAGTTTGACTTGATAAATAAAAAACAACAAAGTCATATTTCACAAAAATACAAATCAATATTTAGTTTTTAACATAATGCAAGTTTCTCTATCCTAGACATATTTATTTTGTCATTTTTCTAAACTAAATTTCTTTTTGTTTGCACTTGTGTATACAAAATGACAAAATAAATCTGTCTAGGTCTCTAAGTCTAAGTCTATCAATCACTCATAAACTGATCCATGATTCTACATACTTAAAAACAAAACAGAAACTCTTATTGTACATGATTTAATTTAGCATCAGAAGCAAGTTTGACTTGATAAATAAAAAACAACAAAGTCATATTTCACAAAAATACAAATCAATATTTAGTTTTTAACATAATGCAATTTTCTCTATCCTAGACATATTTATTTTGTCATTTTTCTGAACTAAATTTCTTTTTGTTTGCACTTGTGTATACAAAATGACAAAATAAATCTGTCTAGGTCTCTAAGTCTAAGTCTATCAATCACTCATAAACTGATCCATGATTCTACATACTTAAAAACAAAACAGAAACTCTTATTGTACATGATTTAATTTAGCATCAGAAGCAAGTTTGACTTGATAAATAAAAAACAACAAAGTCATATTTCACAAAAATACAAATCAATATTTAGTTTTTAACATAATGCAATTTTCTCTATCCTAGACATATTTATTTTGTCATTTTTCTGAACTAAATTTATTTTTGTTTACACTTGTGTATACAAAATGACAAAATAAATTTGTCTAGGTCTCTAAGTCTAAGTCTATCAATCACTCATAAACTGATCCATGATTCTACATACTTAAAAACAAAACAGAAACTCTTATTGTACATGATTTAATTTAGCATCAGAAGCAAGTTTGACTTGATAAATAAAAAACAACAAAGTCATATTTCACAAAAATACTAATCAATATTTAGTTTTTAACATAATGCAATTTTCTCTATCCTAGACATATTTATTTTGTCATTTTTCTGAACTAAATTTCTTTTTGTTTGCACTTGTGTATACAAAATGACAAAATAAATCTGTCTAGGTCTCTAAGTCTAAGTCTATCAATCACTCATAAACTGATCCATGATTCTACATACTTAAAAACAAAACAGAAACTCTTATTGTACATGATTTAATTTAGCATCAGAAGCAAGTTTGACTTGATAAATAAAAAACAACAAATTCATATTTCACAAAAAATACTAATCAATATTTAGTTTTTAACATAATGCAATTTTCTCTATCCTAGACATATTTATTTTGTCATTTTTCTGAACTAAATTTCTTTTTGTTTACACTTGTGTATACGAAATGACAAAATAAATATGTCTAGGTCTTTAAGTCTAAGTCTGTCAATCACTCATAAACTGATCCATGATTCTACATACTTAAAAACAAAACAGAAACATTGTAATATAGCTATCACCTCTAAAACATGCCATGATGAAAAATAATACTTTCACTTAGAAAACTGCTTCTCAACAAGCACCATGAACTATCATTATTCAAATGATTACAAGTTAGCCATGATTTAATTCTGCACTTATTATTAATTGGTAATCAGAGCCAAATTGGACTTTTTAAATGGTAAACTGCCCAGTTGCAACAATATTCATGATTTACTAAAATAAAA
The DNA here is from genome assembly GCA_018398635.1 of Cyprinodon brontotheroides. Lineage (NCBI taxonomy): Eukaryota > Metazoa > Chordata > Actinopteri > Cyprinodontiformes > Cyprinodontidae > Cyprinodon > Cyprinodon brontotheroides. The sequence continues at coordinate 13,164 of JAGKQL010004230.1, forward strand.
ATATATATTTAGCTTTTAACAAAATTATGTTTGACATTAATAATTCAATAAATGTATCATGATTCAAATTCAGATTAGCAATAACAAAAACCCTCAATATAATCACAGACACAGAAAATACAATCTATAAAATGTCTGATTTATGTAGGCCTTTTGGATTAAGAAACATGTCATGATTAAGAAAATGTAATAATATCTTTAAGAAAATATTTTGTTTTCAGAAAACTAGCACAATATTATTTCATGTAAAAGCACATACTAGCCATGATTAAATCCTGCATTGATGAATGATAATAAATATAAAGCTAAGAAATATATTTAAATTAACATTGATTTTTTTAAATAAAATAACAAAAGAATACGGGTTTCCAACATAGTCTGTCGGTCTCTTTTCAACATACGGTCCGGCAATTTATTACCCGCTTATTTACGCAACATACTACCTCTGATCTCTATAAAATACAAAACGCGGGCATGCAATACTTTAAAACTCACCAGATGGCCTCA
>JAGKQL010004231.1:0-14995 GCA_018398635.1 Cyprinodon brontotheroides
TATATATCACATCTTATTTGTTATGAATATTTGAGTACGTTGAACCAAGTGTCTCTATGCAGTAAAAAAGTGTATAAAGTTGAGTCTTTAGTGAAGTGTGGTCGACTATATTATTGGTTATTGATTGATTGACTTTCTTGACTTCAGGAAGCTCAGCAAATATAATTATACTGATTGGAAAGGGCGACCTTTCCAAGATGGCGACCCAATGGCTCCACATTGCCAATAGGCAATAGAGGGGATGTCTGTTATAGGATGAGATGTCTCTTTTTATATTTCTATGATAATCATCTACCACACAGACACACTAAAGTTATCTATGTGACTCATTTATTTGTATATTTATTCTGTGTCTCACTCATGAGCAGCTTGCCTTTACTAATTCCTCTTCATCCATATTAACTTTTTTTTCCACTTATTTTGGCCCAGCTTGATTTGCTTCAGTTTTGCATACCTCTGCTTCGATTGCAGTTTTGTGTGTTGACCTTGGACAGCATTGAAGGATTACTGATTTTATATCACTGTGTTACATTTGAGTCCTCTATCCTTGTGCTTTATGACAACTAGATCTCTGAAGTTGCCTCTTGTTGAGCAGCTTAGCGTATAGAGTGCAACAGTAATGGTTGAATCCAATTGCTATCCATGTCTTCTGATTCTCTTTTAATGTGCTCTATTTACAAATTAACATTTTTTTTCCTCCACTGAATTTTCCAATAATAAACATGACTCGCCCTTTTTTTTTTTTTTTGCATTTTCTCTTTAATTATTCAATTATTTTAGCATTTTTACAGCCATATGATCTTGAATGTCCTAAAACTTGGAAGATGTAGATAAAATTCCTTTTTTTTTATGTTCTTAATTTACACTGAGTAACTTTTGCATGCTCTTCTCTAGCAGAGACAAGCACAGAAAATGTAGGACTCTTGCAATTGTAAAGATTTCTTCATTGTAAAACAAATTTGCTCTTTGCTGTGGACCAACACGGCATTACAAATGTATGATGTGTGGACTGGAATTTGTGCCTGCTGCCCCAGATCATGATGCTAATCAAACTTCAAAGTAAATAGCTACACCACAGGATGGATTTTTTTTTTAATGATCCCTTTATGTAAATGACCCGTTTTACATCTTTGCACGACTTTTATTTTTTTCCTGCACAGCCCCCGCTTATCAGTACCAATGACCATGAGACGTCCCACTGTGAGGGAAAATCTGGGCATGCTAAGGAAGCCCGTTGAAAACTAGCCTACCGGGGGGTATTTCTAATTAAACTGGTGCCCAGTCCAAGGCTGTGGGTGATGGGGCATCTGCTGTGTGCAGTGGCTTGAAATCTTACAGCTGCCCAACTGCAAAGCTTCTCATCTGGCTTCCATCGAAGAAGGTGGTTAAGGGAAAATGCCTCTATTTTCCCTAATCCCCCCCCTTCTCTTCTACCTTATCCATATTTCATGAAGAGCTCTGGAGGTATGAAATTGTCTGAAACTAATCCACTACTGGATATTTAGTCGCAGATTAAAATCACTCGCTCCACTGCCTCATAATTCTGTTCCTATTGATTGCCTGAGTCCAAATATAAGTCAAGGATGTATGGAACATTTTGCCTTGGGCTCTCTGAAACAGTATCATCCCAACTTCCTTGCATTGCATTCATGCAAATGCTTTCATCCTTGCCGAGCATCTTTTTAGCAACTGGAAGTCAGAACTGCTTTTGTTTAAGCCGTTTTCTCTTTTTATTCTTCCCTTTTTTTTCCAGGCTCACATTTCCGACTTGTTGTAAACACCTGAGAAAGTCCCACCTGCATACCTACAGCATAGTTTAAAAAGCGCTCATGCAAACCCGAAAACATTCCCCAGTGATCAAGACAGACAGCTGGAGATGCTCCAGCTTGGAGTCTCTCAGTTTTTAAAGGTAAAAAGAGGAATGTGGGAGTATTATGGCATGTTAGTGACACTCAGGAACACATCAAACCTTTGTTGCCTGAAGGAAAAGTGTGGGTCTCTCTCCACGAGCCTATAAAAGAAAGCCTGTCTGTCAACATAAAATAACACTATAGGGGCCTGAGATCTAAGATTTTCTAAAGAGTGTATTTTAATTCCAGCAACTAATTTTTTCTAAGGCATATTTTCACACTTCTTCCACCTTTAGTTGTCACATCAGGCTATTCATAAGAAGCTGACAGCACCACAACAACCCAATATCTGTGCTGAAAAAGCCAAGGTGAAGGGAGAATAGTCGTGTAGCAGCTCACAAACACAAAGCAGCAAGAAGTCCCTGAATCAATTTTCTTCTGATATCAGTCAAGTGCCTTTCTATATATATTTTTTTATATCTTATTGTGTAGAAATGCTTAGAAAAACGTCCCAAACTACAGAAATGATTTCTGTTTCTCAGTAATGTTTTAAAACAGGTCATGCAACGTGTCTCTTAAGTAAGGGGGTACTCTATCGTACACAAACAGGAGTAAATACTACATTTATTTAGGAAAGCCAAACACAATGGCCTCTCTTCTGAACATTTAAATCAGAAGAAGCATTCATGTCAGACTGATTCAAGATGAAAACATAATCTGTCACACAGTATAACGCTGTGGTGATAATTTTAATTTTGTAATGCTGTAGGGGAAAATGAGCTCCAGGAAATAAACAGTTACCTAAAACGGTCTTTTCTAGCTGAAGAGGTGTTCATCATTTGGATAAAAGGTTACGATGAAAAGAAAGGATGAGCCACCTTTATGAATTAATGATATTTAGAATTTATAACCAGGCTAGTCAAGGACATTTCATGCTCTGTCATATTATATCAGCAGATTAGGAGCAGGTTGACATGAAATTCCCAAACATAGAAGGAGCTTCCACTGAATACACAAGAGGCATCAACAGTTATGGCTAAAAGTAAGTCATTCATTAGGCTTTGCTTCAGAGGGAGTGGTACAGATTTAATACACACACAAATAAGTAACACTACAGCTGCGTGCAGTTCTCAGAGAAGCGGTTAAAAGGAACAATATTGGCCACCATATTTAAAAGGGAACTGTTGCCATTGCTGCCCGTATATGAGCACCACTGTTTGGTCATTTATAAATAATTTGGACTTGGTCTGTCAGCTAATTTTCTCTGAAGTGAACATTTCAATATTCACACTGTTAGCAATTAATGAAAAGAATAGAAAATCTGCACAAAAAAAAAGCCATAAAAAAACAAACAAACAAAAAGGTTATGTCTTGGGACTTGGAACTATGTAGATTTAAAGCTACATAGTCAAGTTATTTAATATTTTTTATATTTATATGCCAATAATTGACTCTGGTTAAATATAATGTGTTAATGACAAATTACAACATCTTGTTGCTCAGTTTGTTAGTAAATACAGCCTTTCTGTGTGTATTTACCATAATAACACCATGGGACCAGGATTAACACACTAAGCATGCATAAAATTTGTCAAAGAGCCGAAGCAATGGTAAGTCCAATATCAAGTTAAAAAAAGAACAGGAAGATGTCTGATTCCAAGAAGGTTAAAACTGGGAAAACAGTCTGACAGTTGGAGTTAAAGCTCAGGAAGCGATCCGATGGCGCTACAAAGCTGATAGACACCTGCGTAATGTCATGATTTTGGCGCCGATGGCTGGGTTAATTGCTTATTTCATTCACCTGCCTAACTCTGCCGTTTCTCATCAATGTTCATCTGATCCACCTGCTCCTACTTCTATTTAAACTCTTTGGTCCCAGCCATCAGTGCCAGATTATTCTTGAGCCTTTGGTGTTGAGAGTTCTCTAGTGTTTCTATAGTGTTCTGATTGTCTGATCCTGATCTGTTTCTATATTTTGACTTTTGAGCCTGTGTGTCCCTGTCTGATCTGTTTGCCTGACCTGTTTTTGGACTCCTATTGGATTCTTCTGTGGACTGAACCTGGATCTGCCTCTTGACTTCGCCCTGTGGATTATCCTGCCTTCCTTCATCAGCTTGGATCTGATCTCCTGTCAGCTCTGCTGCCATCTAGGTTTCTGTGTCTCTCTGGCAACATCTGTTGCGTCTTTTCAGCCAACCGGCTGGAATCATCCTCGTTCTCTAAGCACGGACTGAACTGTCAAACCAGGTTATTGACTCACGCATTGATGATCATCCTACATCCGATTTTTGTGGCTACTAACCTGTGTTTCTCTCTTATAGATGTTAATTTTATGTATAGACGCCCTAGCCCATGATACTGCGGATCCACAGCCCGGTTGTTAAACGTTTTAAGTTATTCCACTGTCTGTCTTGCCTGAATTCTGGGTCCTCTGTTGTGAAACCTAACAGTGTACATATCCTTGCCAGTAGTGCTACTGGTGTTAGTAATGTTTTTAAGCACTACTGTATCCGCTGAGCATTTGGTTTTACAGGAAGTACAACATAATTGATGGGCGGGAATTTATTTTGTAGCTGCGTCAATAGCCCCATCTGGCTTTCTGGTATTTTAGCTGTATTGCTGGTAGATGCCTTTAGTTTATGCAACTTTTTACATTTTGTGAAATCAGCAAACAACTTGGATCAATTTTTTTTTATTCTGAATGATCAACATATAGAGAAGGAAAGCTAATATTAACCTAGTGCAAAATTAAAACTCAACCTTCATTTCATGCTTACTGACATTAGTACAAACCGCACTCCTGATGAGGAGTTTTCAAGGTTTTTTGCTTGTTTCTTACTGTAATTCAAATATGATTCATATGCTTTGCAAAAACCTATATTCTTTTCAAACATATGGTGGACATTTTATATGAAACTGTTGACCTTTCATAACTGATTAGATACGGTTTTAGTTTAAAAATATATGCTATTAGAAAAGGTACATTTCAGTAAAGATAAAAGAGGAAAATTAAATTTGAAAAAAAAAAAATCTTTTAGTACTTTAGGTTTACACAGCTGACTAAAATCATGCAATGAAAATTTTTAGGACAAATTTGAAACTTCTCTGTTTTATGTCTGTGGCTTTTTACCACAGTTGTGGTGCTGTAGTGTCATGTTGCCTTTTTAGTTATTTCTGTTTTGTTTTTCCATCTTGTGCGTGAATGAATGTACTTTGTTGTTGGATGTTGAGGTTAAACAAATTGCGACTGAAAAACTCTGAAGACAATTTGACTTACTTTGTCACTTATCCTCAGAGATAATTTAGGGGATTAATTGGTCATGAGGAAACTTTCAGTGACTTTACCCGTTACCGTGGTTGGGATGTGTGCAGAATGCCTTGCAATAATTTAATTATTTCATCCATCTGGAATGAGACACTGTGGTCAAACTGATTCATTGATTGATTGACTTTATTGATCTCAAAGTGGAGAAATCAGCTAACTGGTCAAAGAAGCAGAATGCGCAAAGGAAGAAAAAGGTAAATGGGATATACACTACTGTTCAAAAAGTTTGGGGTCACATTGAAATATATATTTTTGAAGGAAAAGCACTGTAATTTCAGTCATGAAGATAACTTTAAACTAGTCTTAACTTTAAAGAAATACACTCTATACATTGCTAATGTGGTAAAATGACTATTCTAGCTGCAAATTGTCTGGTTTTTGGTGCAATATCTACATAGGTGTATATAGAGGACCCATTTCCAGCAACTATCACTCCAGTGTTCTAATTGCACCCACAATGGGTTTGCTCATTGGCTCAGAAGGCTACACTCGTTGATGATTAGAAAAAACCCCTTTTGTGCAATCATGTTCAACAGCTATCTGAAAACAGTTTAGCTTCGTTACAGAAGCTACAAAACTGACCTTCCTTTGAACAGATTGAGTTTCTGGACCATCACATTTGTGGGGCTGTCAATTCGAACGCCTCAAAATGGCTTAGAAAAAGAGAACTTTCATCTGAAACTCAACAGTCTATTCTTGTTCTTAGAAATGAAGGCCATTCCATGCGAGAAATTGCAAAGAAATTGAAGATTTCCTACAACGGTGTGTACTGCTCTCCTTCAGAGGACAGCACAAACAGGCTCTCAACCAGAATAGGAAAACCAAGTGGGAGGCCACGCTGCAGCAAACTGAGCAAGAAGATAAGTACATTAGAGTCAACATTGTTTGAGAAAACAGACGCCCCCACAGTTCCCCTTGACTGGCAGACTTCTAACAAATAAATTCAAGAAAACACCCCAGTGTCAACATCTACAGTGGAAGAGGTGGCTTCATGTGGGATTCTGGGCTCCTCCAGGGCAGAGTGGCAAAGAAAAGCCATATCTGACCAACCAATAAAAGCAGCCAATAAAAGAAAAAGATTAAGATGGGCAAAAAGAACACAGACATTGAACAGAGGAAGATTGGAAAAAAGTGTTGTGGAATTTTGATGAATCCAAGTTTGAGGGTGTTTGGATCACAAAAGAAAAACGTTTGTGAGATGCAGAACAAATGAAAAGATGCTGAAGAATGCCTGACGCCATCTGTTAAGCATGGTGGAGGTAATGTGATGGTCTGGGGTTGCTTTGGTGCTGGTAAGGTGGGAGATTTGTACAGGGTGAAAGGGATTCTGAATAAGGAAGGCTATCACTCCATTTTGCAACGCCATGCCATACCCAGTGGACAGCGCTTGATTGGAGCCAATTTCATCCTACAACAGGACAATGACCCTAAAACACACCTCCAAAATTGTGCAAGAACTATTTAGAGCAGAAGCAGGCAGCTGGTATTCTATCGGTAATGGAGTGGCCAGCGCAGTCACCAGATCTGAACCCCATTGAGCTGTTGTGGGAGCAGCTTGACCGTATGGTACGCAAGAAGTGCCCATCCAACCCAATCCAACTTGTGGGAGCTGCTTCTGGAAGCGTGGGGTTAAGTTTCTCCAGATTACCTCAACAAATGAACAGCTAGAATGCCAAGGGTCTGCAATGCTGTAATTGCTGCAAATGGAGGATTCTTTGACAAAAGCAAAGTTTGATGTGAAAAAAAAAAAATCTTATTTCAAATACAAATCATTATTTCTAACCTTGTCAAAGTCTTGACTCTATTTTCTTTTCATTTCACAACATATGGTGGTGAATAAGTGTGACTTTTCAGGAAAACACATAATTGTTTGAGTGACCCCAAACTTTTGAACGGTAGTGTATATGTACTGTATATAGAGTGCGTCAAAATATGACAGTCTTATTTTTCATTGTAGGATCGTACCACAACATATAGGGTTATTGCACAGGGTGTTTACATGGGTATTTATATAGATGGATGTGTATATTTATATTTATTATTGCACTCGGTCTCAAATATAGAGGAACAGTTATTGTACAGGAAACAAAGAGGGTGTAAAAGTCTTTCCTTACAGGATTGATGGTTGCATTGAAGTATTTTATTCCAGGAAGTTAGCATGAGCGTCTTAACCAAATGTCATTTAGTGTTTTGTGAGAAGAAAACATTACCCTAATAATTGTGTAGTTCCCACCTCATAGTCATACATAAAATGTCTATAAATTTAGTATATTTTATTTTGTTGCCACTTCTGACAGGAACAGTGCATTTTAATCAGCAAGAACACTGCAGTCCATCATGTAAATGTGTCACACTTAGCCATAGAAGCTAATCTCCATCTGCGGTCCCTGTGGTCAGATGGAGTGAAAAGATAATTAAAACACTAAAAAACAGGATTTGTTAAATGACAACATTTTAGATAAAAATCTTAAAGGGGTGAAAAGTAGAAAAAAAAAGAAAGACACTGCAAATGTGAAACAGTAAAAAATCTAAAAAGGAGCACAGTTTTGATAGGTTGCCAACCACTGTTTAATGGATGTGTAGAACTGTCTGTTAGATGTAATGCTCCTTAGCGCTGTTGGTTCACTCTTCTAAGTCTGAGTTGCTCCATAAAAGAAAACTAATGGTCCAACAGCACTTTACCTACATGGAAGCTGACAGGTTCCTGTTTACAGCTCTCCTGGCCAACTTTGGATTTTGTTTAGCAACGTTTTGAAGGGGTCAAATCATGCAGCCTTTTATCCAACAAAAAAACTGTGAAATTCTCTTTGAAATCACGTTGAATATTTATGCTCAAATGCAATCATTATAGCAACAATAGTATAATGGATTAGCACAATCAAAAATCTCAATAATTATCTTTCAGCTCTGTTGACCAAGACAGTTAAAGAATATTCAAATAACTTTTAAGCAGGCGCTTTATTAATTACCCCCTGTTCAGTTACTTAATTTCAATTAATGCATCAAGCAGTCGCAATGACTCAACTCATTTAGGCATCTAAGTGGGACCAAAGTAACTTGCTGAAGTTAAAATGCAGCATCAGATTTGGGAAGCAAGGGGATTTAAGTGACTCTCTATGTGACACATGGCTGCCGGTGCCAGACGTACTGATCTGAGTATTTCAGAAGCTGCTGATCTCCTGGGATTTTCATGCACAACTTTCTCCCAGCTTTATGGAGAACAGAGTGAGAAAAAGAAAATAGTCAGTGGTCTAGATACATCCCCCTTAGGTATGAGAGTGTGCATGCACAGTTGAGTGTGCATGCAGAGTTTTTCTTTCCTGTTTGTGTCATTGCTGCTCTTTGATTGGCTGGTGACCAGTTCAAGGTCAGTGAACTGGTTTGTCATCAAACCCGTGACTCTGCAAGGATAAAAAAAAGCAACAAAATCCATCCGTCCGTCTGCAGCAAATCAGTCCAGTTTCTAGAAGTAAAGTAATTACTTTACTGACCAGGGAAATCAATCATGTAGTGTTAATAAGCAAGTCAAGTTTATTGTTTTACCACTTTTCAGTAGCAAAAAAAAAAAAGAGGAAAAAAAGAGAAAAATACATTGAAGTGACATGGAGGCAACACAAATGATTAAATAGACTAAAAGTGAGTCATTGAAATAAGAAAATTATTGAAAAAGATCAAATTGGATGAAAGTAGGACTTAAAACTTTATAAATAATCTCTGGATGGTAGAGACAGTCAAAGGCCACTTTAAACACATACGTTTAATTTTTCATATATATATTTATTATTATTTTAATCTCACATTTACAGTTTAGTAAATGTGAGATTTTTGATGTTTTGTAAAGTGTATTTTTATCTAGTACTTTGGGATTTGTTTTACATATAAAGTGCATTACAAGTCCAAAGTATCATTATTATCATTATAAGAAAAAAAAAAAAATCTGTTTTTCTTTGTTTAGTTCCGGTTCATGGTAAGCAAAGTAGATTTTAGCCAGAAGACCTGAGAGGTCTGGGCATCTGAGGAATCTCTGAGGAAACTTCTGTATTACAAGTCAGTGTAAACCTTCATTAGATATTTTGTTCTGAACAACACAAAACACAAAATTATGGTATTCTGTAATCACATTTGAAGTGATGGAGGACATTTTTAAAAACAAAAAAGAGAAATAGATTAAAATGTTAGTGAAATCTTCACTATATATATATATATATATATATATATATATATATATATATATATATATATATATATATATATATATATATATATATATATATATATATATATATATATAAAGAGACTTCTTGAAATGCATAGTTAATAACACACCTAGTCAAAGTAACACCAGATAAGATGAAAAAAAAGTTGCTTTGAAATACAAAAGATAAATTTAACAGGAGAACTGCATTATTATCTTTCACACTTTATATAAATCATTTAAAGTGAAGCATAATATGTGCCTTTCAGAAATATAAGTGTGATGACCTGCAATGCATAATTGCGATGTCCATCCTCTGCACAGCATCTACCAGACTACCTGATGCATGGTTCTATAATGCATTTCCTTCACCATAACTCCTTTAAATGCTGCACAAATCCAGCATCCACTGCTGCGGTCCCACTGTGCATAGACTAGAGTTAAAAATCAGAAGTGAATGACATTCAAAGGATTACCAAAGACAGAGATCTTTATGGTTGATTTGAAGTGCAAATCTGCAAGATCTCCTTCTAGCTTTGCTTCTTAGAGCTCGAGATTAGACAGTAAAGCCATCCTCGATTGTGAACATGAAAATAAAGCCTTTATAAGGCTTATCAGCCAAAGTCTGAAAATCTCTCAGATAAACAGAAAGTAAATAAATAATTACCTGTGAAAATAAGCTATGCTAGTTGTGATAACAGAAATACAGTATGATATCAGATCTGTAGACAGGTAAATTAAAGTTTGATAGATTTGATGTTTTTAGTATCTTAACATTAAAGTCTACTAAATGAAATTAAGCCTCCATTATCTTCAGCACAAGAACAAATAAATTGTTAATATGGCAATGTTTAATGCTAATGATGCTTTGCAGGAAAATGACATGGCCCCATAAATCAAGACTACTGTCTTCCTGTTTCTCAACTCAGGTGTTTATTATTGATATTATGATTTATTAAGATGCTTCTTATAAAAGTTCACTGTTTTCTCCTGTCTCCTTCTGTCACTACTCTTACTGTCAAAATGAATGTATTCACGCCTGGTCTCTGCATACGTAGACAAACAGAATTTGTCTGTTTTTTCCTGCTTTTAGAAATGGCAGTTTTTCCCAGACTGGCTGATAGCAATTAACCTGGCAGTAGCCAGATTGATATGTGTAGAAGTGACCTGAGTTCTTTGTTATCAATCTGGGATGGCTGCCATTGAATCTGTCCGTGAAAAGGAGGAATGTTTAGTAAAATACTTCGAGCTGATTCGTTGACGTGCCAGCTAGTACCTGCCTTCCATAATATGCTTTCAGCCAATCGTAGCAGCAAATTGTGACGTTTTCAAAACTAGCAGAGTAAGCTGGTTAATCAAACTTTTTCCAAATCCTGTTGGAAGAAAAGCATGGACATCTTTCCCCTCAACAAATACACAAAGCACTTCTCTTCTTTTTAAATGAAATTGTCGCTATTTTAGCTAAAATCAAGTCAATTGTGGTAATATAATAGCGCACCTTGTAGTGAATAGCATTGCACTGGAAAAAAACGAAATCTAGATAAGTTATTTTTTCTTAAAATAAGTGAATTTGTTCTTGAATTGAGGAGGTAAAAGATAAATTTTGCCAATGGAACCAATTTACACTTAAAATTAGAAAACACAATTGCATTGTCTTATTTCAGTGCCTTTTATGTAAATATCTAATTTTAAGAGTAAAAATACTAATTCCATTGGCAAATCATCTCATTTACCTACTCAAATTAAGGGTAAATACACTTAATTTAAGAATTTTTTACTTATTTCTAGATCGTTTTTCCAGTGTATATCTTCATTTTCTCCATGCCAGGTAATGATCAAGCTAGGAAGTGACTTTTCATAAACTCAGTGGCTAATAACAGATAACTGAACTTTTTACTTATTTCTCGGTCGTTTTTCCAGTGTGGTTTGTCTGGTTACAATATGAACATAAAAGAAAAAAAAAAAAAAAAGCAAACTATCAATCCTACTTGTCAGGAGGGATACCTGTCTGGTACCTCTCATTGTAAACAAAGAAATAAGCTCACAAATTAACTAGGAAACTCTGCCATCAAAACCTGAACTAGCATATGTAGTTTGATCCAATAGGAGAACTGAATAACAACCCTTTATAGTGTGAATGTGTGAAAGTTTGATTTTGGGGTGAGTTACGCTTTAAGGAGACATGAAGATTCCGTAAAAGTTAAAAAAAATATTCACTGTTGAATATTCACTGTTTTAAAAGTTCAAAAAATATTCAATTCAGTTGAGGAGAGCTTCCTGGAGAGGTGGCGAAACGTTTTCAAATCTTGGAAACCAAGTCCAGTGGATATTTTTTGAACTTTTACGGAATGACTATGACCTGGATGAGCCCTGAAGAGTTTGTGCTTTTCTTTCTTTCCTCTAAATAATTAGTCTGTTTTATTCATGGAAATGTAAAGTGCCTGTGACTAGCTTTTGTATTGAATAAAGAACATGGGAGAAAAGTATTTGATAAAGGATGTAATAAAAGACGATGGCCCATTTCTTTGTTAAGATTAAAACACTCCTAAGTTGGGGATGAAAGAGAAATTGAGAATCAATAACATTACTTTTAAACAGCAGTATTTTCAGATTGCAGCTGTTTTTGCAGATTGTGAAAAAAAACAGCAATAATATGGTAAAATGGAGAAACAGAAAGTTATATCAGTGGGCATATAATCTTATAGAGGAAGGAGGACCTTGAAAAGGCTATTTTCATGCATTTTAGTATGTATGTATTTAGTTGCCAGCTGGATAAATGCTCAGTATATATATCAGCAGGACTATGTTTGGTTAATAATGAAAAATATGAAAAAAGAAAAATGAAATAAATAAAATCTAAATAGAAGATCAAATATAGGGCCAACAAGAAAACAGTGTAAGATATGAAGGTGTATACTGTATATTAGCATATATCACGCAGAATAATAGTGATAGAAATAACTTTTTGTTTTTTTTTTAACTCTGTGAGGAATGCTGTCTTCCCTTACCTTGGCTTTCTGGTTGATTTTTCCCTCTATTTTCTACCAAAATAAAAATGGAACAAGCACAGGAGAAAGATGCGAGTCCACTCAGAAAAAAAAAAAAAAAAAACTCTTTTAAAATGCAATCTCACATACTTGTCAGGAGGCCAATCAGTTTTGCAGGTTGGACCCAAACTGGTCCACATGCTCCAAAGAGTTTTCAGCTGACATGTCTTTAATTTTTTTCCGGTTCAGCACAACAACCACAAACAATAGGAGACATGTTTCTTATATAAAAGTGGAACTAAATTGGAAGAAACCATTATAAAAGGATATACAGCCGCAAAATAACAAGAAAAGATTAGATTTGCTTTAGATGAACAGCTAATGAAGAAATACATTTACAAATCAAGCCAAAAAACTAATATTTTAAATCAAACCCAAACAAATACCCAAAACGTAACATAGAAAACACAATACATGTGACCAAACTCCCCCTTTTAATTCTCCGATGGTGCAGTCCTATAAACACCTGCTTGGAGAGGGAAACAGCAGAGGTGAGTAGTTCACAATGAGCTTTGATATTTTACCTCTTTAATTCATGCTTTTTTCTTTTAGGAAAAGTTAAACAACTAAATATTGTAAAGTGAAATCAATTAACCTTTTTACAAAAAAGAAAACAACATAGAATAGAATAGAATAGAAAATCCCTTTATTGTCACACAATGGGGAAATTCTGGTGTTTACAGAAGTAAAAAGATTCTAGAAAAAAATTGTCACACAAATATGGACCTTAGAAAAATGTATAAGAATAACATAATAGTGAAGAGTTAAAAGATAAGCAATAAAATACTGTATTGTTAAATGTTTAAACAGTATAAAACTGCACCTGGAGAATAAAATAACCAATATGAGGCCTACACTCAAAACAACCAAAAATAAACAAAACCACAAATCTAGAGGCTGTATTTAACTGTTATCTTTAACCAATATACAGGTAACAACGGCTCATTGTTACACCCAACAAGTCTAGTTTACATAGATAATTTTCTTAAAAAGTATGTTATTAGTCTGTGTAGGATTGTATATAGGCCTAACTTGCTGTAGTCCTATTCGAGCATAATGGAGATATCCACAGCCACTAGTTTTTCAGCTTTGCTCTGTCATAGTGCAGAGAGGTCTGCCTCCACAGATGGTAGACCTACACCTAAGTAACTATAAATAGCTATTTCTAAGGCAAAGCAAAAAATACTTTCAGTTTATAGGTGATAATAAATGACATATGTATTTCTGTCACTAAATCACTAATTATTACACTCTGTACCTTCAAAATTTGTTAATGTGCACTTTGACGCAACGCATTAGAAGAACTATTAGGAAATAGCAAAATTTAAATCAACTGACTAAATTTGACAAGAAAAATGTTTTTTAAATTTGATTAACTTTTCTCTTTTTTTCTTTCTTTCTTTCTTACTTTTTATTTATTTTTCTGCAAACAAATAAATTGTTATTAAATGTTTTAGAATGAAAATATGACAAAACATTAAAAAGGATATTGAAAATTTACAAAACAACACAAATTAAAAACCAAGCAAATTAAGTGAAATTATAATTAATGGACTGACCATTTTTAAATTTAATTTAATCACTATAATGATTAATAAAGGATTTCCACATAAAAAAAAACTCTTCAAAGTGTAAAATGTATTTATGGTTTCAATAGTAAAACTAAACAACCAGCAAGTTATTCAAATTATTCATTCATATTTTAGAAAGTTTTTGCTCTATTGTCTAAAACAACAATCTTTTAATAATCCATTGTCTTGAGCTTTCTTATGTGTTGATTACTTTCAGGTGTTTAATTAATCTCTTTGTTTATTAGTCATTGTTCATAAAATGCTGATGGTAGTTCTGTGTGCTTTCTTATAACCTATTCTTTTAGTATCATGGAGGTCTCCTTTCTCATGCCTTTATGTGTATGTTAAAGCCAAGTTGTCACTGTATCTTTCATTTCTATAACACCCCCAGTGACTTGGGACCTTTATTGGATGGTTGATCATATTCAGACTACACTGATATCAGGACCAGAAACACATAAACATATCTTTTTAGATGCTGTACCACTAACACACTCGGCAGAAGAATTCAGAATCATTACAGTAGCACAATCATCTAGTTCATTAAAAGCAGGGGAGCTTGCACAGTGGGAGTTTGAAGAGGAAACTGTTGGCTACTTACAGAAGGTCGTTGACTCTTTACAAGTGAGCCCAGGTTTATAGCTGAAGTTTCTACTTTTATGCAGTACCCTACGCCAGCAATCGAGAGGGAACTGCAGAATAAAATAAACAAGTCCTACGTCAAGAGTGAAATAAGAACTGGATTTCCATTCTGCCTTTGAAAGGAATGAAAAAATAATCAGCAACCTCTCAATAAAAAGTTAACTTCTCCCACTCAAAACACCACAGAACTATATTAAGATGGATGGATGGATGGATGGATGGATGGTGGATGGATGGATGGATGGATGGATGGATGGATGGATGGATGGATTGGTGTGTTTAGATGGATGGATGTGTTTGGATGAATGGATGGATGGATATGGATGGATGGATGGATGGATGGATGGATATGGATGGATATGGAT
>JAGKQL010004232.1:0-15001 GCA_018398635.1 Cyprinodon brontotheroides
CCTTCCTTCCTTCCTTCCTTCCTTCCTTCCTTCCTTCCTTCCTTCCTATTATTTATGTGTTGTTGTAGGTATGCAAAACAGCATCTGAAACAGCTATTTGTCACCAGCAGCGCTTTCAATTTTTCGACATTTTTTGCTTTTGTGGGGATGATTTTTCAGTTGTATCAGAGAATTTCAAAACAGCAATAAAATCTGCAGCTGGACCGCTCTGCCTCATAAAAAGATGAAAACCGGAAGTAGTTGGAGGATGATGGCGTGGAAAGATTTGGATTCTTTTTGGGAAGAGTTTTATTTAATCAGAAGTAAGACTTGAAAACATAATCCCTGCCCTTTTATAAAGTTTTTATGACAGTATATTCTGTTGAGTTTTAAAAAAAAAAAAAAAAATGCTACAGTTTATTACAATTTTTCAAAGAAAACCCTCTTTCACGTGTTTTGCACCAGATCTAGAAAAACAGATGGAAGCAAATACGATCAAGAATGTATTTAAAATATTAGGGATATATTTCCTATGGTCTTGCCAAAAAGTAAGTTACAGCCACAGCATTAGTTGAAGACAGTTTCACCTATTTAAAATAGGGTTTGAAATGAGTGTGACCAGAGTTTGAACTTGGGTTTTGGGACTGACAGACAAAGTACAATTATACCTAAGCAAAAGTATTGTTTTTCACACATATCAATGTGCACTTGCTGGGAAGGTCTGTGATTGGGGCTTACTTTATAATAAAAAACAAAACAGAAAATGAAGCATTATTGCTTTGGTGTTGCTAAAGGTTCTGAAATATAAAGAAACAATTGGTACCTGGGGGATTTTCTGCCTGCAGGTCAAAAAGTTTGACACACACAGTTTCTTCCAGGGAAACTAATTGCTTTTTGCCTGTCACTTGGCAACAAACAGCCTTTATTTGCATCCAGTTTTGCCTTGGGATCTGATATTACATTTGAGATGCAGCACTGAGTTTTTTTTCCTGTTTTAAATAAAGTTATGGGCCCTTTGAAGATTTTATACCAAGCTAAGATAACTTTTTACTGACATCTGACAACAATGAAATTAGCCCCTTCATCATCCTAACTTATACACTGAGCAAACAGACCCACACTTCCCTATATATATTCTCTCATGTAATATTTTAAAGGTCTTGCAAAATTGCCATTTCCCATGTAAAATAACTCGTGGTTTCAGCTTCACCCATAAAAACAGAAGCATAGATAGAAAAACGCTAGGTTTATTGGTTTAAACAGCGAAATTGTAGTTGACCTTGTCGGGTAAATAACTTGCTGGGAAGACAGCTTTATATGAATTAATTGCAAACAAGCTGTTCTGCTAATGGTTCGCTGAAAGGCCTTAATGGAAGCTGCTCCATTAAACAACCAGTGCTGATGCCATCAGACAAATTCCACTCAAGTGTTGTCCCATGAAATGATAACTTGCTAATCCATTATTAATAAGACTAATGGTTTTCTCTCTGCTGTGTGTATCGATCCTCTATATACTACCCTGCAGAGTAGCTCTCTCATTGGGCACCCTGGCAGGCTTGGGAATACACTAATTGTTGGCCACATAAGAGCCATTTATGTGACTCTGCCTACTGTTGCTGCATTTATTACAAACTTGCTGTGAGGTTTTCAGCTCTGTCTTTTTTTCTATTTTACAGGCATTTAATACAGTCTATTTTCCAGATAATCTTCTATAGTTACCATCTGTTTTTTATTCCATACATAAAGCATTTATTTTCCCTTGTTATTTTAATCAACATTTGATGAACTGATGAGCTATCCACACAGTTAGAGATTAATACAGAGCAAAATATGCTAGCTGTTCCCCCCTACCAGCACATTTCAAGCTTTTAAAGGCCCAAGACCACTCAAATACAGCTGCAGGCGTAAAGCTAACTGACAGAAATGGTTTAATCCCCAACACCCAGAGCAGGCAGCAACCTTTAGATTCTCTCAGTCCTTCCTAAAACCAAGATCTCTGCGTAGACTTGTCAATATCCTGCACCCTGGATCAAATGGAAGTTCGCATCAGCATGGCACCAATGTGAATAATTTACTGCTAAACCTCGACTCTGCATCATACCAGCCAAATGCTAATGACGACTATTAGAAAGTGCTAGCACTTTGTGTTAGGCTTTTGGTCTCAGAGCATTAAAAAGCTTTATATTCATTTCCCCTAATAACCCTATGACTTGTACAAACTGTTTTTCCAGTAAATGTGCTATTTTATCAATTTATAAATTAATTTATGCATTTTACTACTTACATAACAGAAGGCTTTTTGCTCTTGAAAAGCCATGCATCTGTTTGACTATAGGAAAATCTGTTTTAAAGAGATACCACTCACAAACACTTTGCAGTTCTATGAGTCATTAAGAGCAACAGTCTAAATGGTGTGTGTTGACATTTGATGCTTATTATCAAAGTGTACAAATGTTTCAAGAAATTAAAAAGCAGAAATGTTGTCAAATTGATCTTTGGTCAAAGTCCTATTGGGACATTAAAGAAACAGCCAGAATGACCTATTTTCCAAAAACATGGATACAAAGAGCATTGCAATGCCTTCCTCCAACACTTGTTTCTGCAAACTATTACTCAGCTTGCTAACAGGAAGCTGAGTAATATTCTACCTTTGTTTTTTTCAAGAAAAACACATTCGATAAGAGATGAGAGATAGGTCTGAGTTATGGTGGCCAATAGATTTCAGGGTTTGCGTTCTGAAAATGCTGTGAGTTAAAGTCTCCCTGCAAGCTCCCCACTGATCCCTGAGAGATGGGTCAAATGCAGCAGTACAATTTCCTTATAATGCACATTTTCAGTGAACAATAGAGTTGATTATCTTTATCCTTACGATTGTCTAGGTAATCTATAAACAGCAGAATTTTTTTAAGATGTTTCTCCTCTACTGTTTCTGCAGCAGTATTAATAATTTGGGGCTTGCTTGTTTTCAAAAAAGAGATCTTGTGACATGTTACGTTATTTTATCTGTTACCATGAAAATCTCAGACTGTGGCATCCCAGAATATTTCCAAACTGAAACCCTTTGAATTTGTAAACTTTCTGCCAAACTATTCTGGACAATTAATGCAGCAACTTCGCTGCTCTGGAGTTTTGAACATGATGCATCAAAGACCTGAAGGAGTATATCTCGGAGCTTGCAGTCAGAGCTGAGAGAAGGATTTGCATAGGTAGGCTCGTGTGTTTTCCACCTTGTCCTTTTTATTGTTTTCATGTGACAACTGCCTGACAGGCAGAAAAATGGGACACAGGCAAGGAAGAAAAGGTTGAGTCTGGATTCTGTTTCTCCAAGAAAAGAAGTGACAACCCCACCGGTTTTATATTCTCACTTGCCTGCAGTGGCAACAGTGATGGAGGAACACAAACTCTCTCTGAGTTGAGTAATAAACGCTTCTAGCTGTTTGTTAGAGAGTGCTTGGACGACTATTAACCCCAGCTGTAAGTCAGGGCTGTAGGGTCACCAGAGGGCTTCTTCAGGTTTTTGAGTCTGAATCTAAGGCATGGATTAACGAGGAACAGCTCCAAATTTATAGCAGATTGGCCTTTGAGTTATAGGTCAAGCATGCAGGCATGTTTGAGAGGATGAATGTAGGTAAAAGATGGCAGTGAGACTGGTTTAACCATCTCCTCTGTCCTTCAAATCCACTTGATTTCTAAGATTTACTGACTCTTGAAGTCAGTGTTTGTAGCAACACATCATTTTTATATCTTTTAATTTAAGCTAAAGGCATTTTTTTTTTAATAAAAGCTGTCTGATCCTCTGTCTGACTCACAAAGTGGAAAGATGGTAATTTTAATGAATGCTATGGACGGATGTCAGCTGCGACTCCTGGAAGTCAAATTGTTGGTAATCGCTTCTTTGGGATTCCAGCTCACCAGCCATGCGCGCACCGATGCATGCTCAGGCATACATACTAAATGCTTATCAGGTTGTAATCTTCAACATAGCTTACCTGCTGCTACCTGCAAGGTTGTCGTCAGTATGTCACATTCTGTAGTAATAGAAAAGGATTTACTGCTGTGCTACAACACTGTCAGTATCGATCCTGGAAGATAGTGGGGCTGAGATGGAAGGATGGACGGACACTGACAGATTGATGAATGATAAGCAGATGGTTGGATGAATTTAGGGATGTTAGATGGATTAATGGTGAGATGGATTGATGTAACTATGGGTGAGGTTTAGTTCTTCATCAAAACTGTTTTTTTTCTTTCCTTTGTCTTAATTTACTAAAATGCTCTTGCAAATGTTTCAATCTCTTCTATTAAGAGTATAATCTGGAGATCAAAAGTCCAAAACACATCTATTTGCATCTTCCAAAAGACCTAAAAATAATCATTTCCATTTACTGCACAAAAAATGTATAAATAAACCTGTAGTATTCCAGGCTTTACCTTGAGACTGTCCCTATTTCTGACAAGCTGCGGTTAAAGGTGTACAAAACGTTTCAGAAAGATGTAAAGGTGTTGTGCATTCTATCACCCCTTAGCGCCGGCAAACTTGTAGTATCCATTTTCTTTACATCACTGGTTTGTCATCCCTTGAGGTTAGAAAACAATCTCCGGCAAAGACATCTTGCAGCATTTTTTCTTCTTCTTAACAATACCTCTGACCACTGAAGGTTCTTTTCAGGCCTCAGTGGGGTGCAGTGTTTTGCTAACTAAGTACCAGTTCCATATTTCTCCTACTCTTTTCATTTCTTCCCCATCACTATGTTCTCAGATTAGAAATGCTAGAAACACCTATTTGTACACGCCATAATGATTTACCTCTATTGTGCATGCTGCTATTGGGGCAGGTGATCCCTTCCAGCCTCTTTAATGACACCACAGATGAAACATGAGCTGACGGAGGTCTTAATGAGGACAATGTCTCACGTTCTCGAAGCCAGGATTATGCATGTCTGCACGGGAGGCTGTATCACAGAGCTCAAGGTGTGCTCATTGTAGAGTCATGTCAGTTTTGACAGACTGTCAATGAAATGCACTCCTCATTGTTTTGGACACAATGTTTCTGGGTGTGGTGCCCAGTGAAAACCCCTGAAGGCAGATAGAGGAAAACACGGTTGGAGGTGCTCTCCATGGCAGTGCACCTTATTGTTGTAAACACACAGAATCTGTGAAGTCTGAAGGATGTGCAGACTCTGAACACGGTAGTTTGCCTTGTTTGGATTGTGGGGGATGCGAGACGGTTTAGATGCTTCATCTGAAGAAAAAAAAAAAAAAAACAGTTAGAAATTCTGCATGCTTTAGTGAAAGGCAGACACAAAGGCTGGGATTTTTTACCATGACTGAGCTGCAGGTGTTGATAGTGACAATGCCTGTTGAGAGACTTCTCATACTTGCTATTGTGATGAGAAAGCGATACCTGGGTTTTGTCACAGTTTAAAATGCTGGTGTGGAAAAGGGCACCAACTCTAACCTCAACTCTCCCCCACCTCTTCCCCCCTTCCAGACAGGCTACACAGTTTATCAAAAACCCTGAAGACCAGGACTGGCGCCTCGGGCGGAGTTGCATCATTTGTCTGCCGGGCCTCAGGAGAACCAAGGCCTAGAATCACCCGGATGAAGAAAGGCAAGAAAGTCAGCTCTCAGCGCTTTGGAGGTGGGGTACCAAAGAAGGAAGGGTTTAACATAAATGCAAAAAACAGTTGCAAATTAGAGCTGCATTTGAAAAACTTTGGTTTTGATCAACACAGGCACTGCCTTGCTTTAAGCAATCTACAGTGTTTGATCAACAGTCATGGTAACTCTAAAGGAGATATAGAGATAGAGTAGGAGAATGTTGAGATTGGCTTAATGAAAAATCAATGATGCTGACATGAATAGATCCATGTGTTGTTTTGCAGAAGGATTGGTCATGAGTTTAAATACCACTCAGAACACAAATAATCACTGGGGAAAATAGTATTGCCACCATTATGTTGCTGGAATGCAGGGACAGGAAAGTTGGAGTTAGAGTTAAAAAAATATATATTATTCCTTCCAACAGGAAAACAACCTCAGGCATAAAGCAGTGGAATGGTTTGGATCAAAGCATATTAACTTTAACAGAACCAATCAAAGTCCAGATCCAAATCCAGCTGATAATCTTATGAAAATGTATGTTCACAGATGTGCTCAACCAATCTCAATAAGCCAGAGCTGTTTCACCGTAAAGAAGGAGCAAAAATATCAGTTTTAGATGTGCAAAACTGGTGGAGATGTACTCCAACAGAAATGCAACAAAAAGCTCATTGAAACATAACCAAATGGGGAGTGATAGCCTAGTGGTTAGAGCAGTGCGCTTGTGCTCTGAGAAGGTTGCAAGTACCCGGTTCGATCCCCACAGCTTCCACTCTGCGTTTCTGAGCAAAACCCTTAACTCCACTCTGCTCCCCGGGCGCCACACAATGGCAGCCCACTGCTTCCCAAGGGTCAAACGCAGAGAGTTAAGTTCCCCATTGTGGGAAAATAAGGCATTTACATTACATTTACAAATGAGAACATTTTCAAAGGACCAGAATGCTTCCTCACTGTATGTCACAGGGAGGTTATCCTCCCCTGCCTTTCCAATCTATTGTCCTCCTCCTGTTTTCGGGCTACACCAAATCTAGTCACACTTTTTTTTTTTTTTTTAGAATGAGGTTTCTTATTTGTGTTTCAGCATGGAAAACCTTCAAATTCTAGCATATGAAAGCCACTGTTGTTCACATTAAAGAGTTTGTGCAAAATTCAAACAGTAATCTACCTTGTTTAAAGTCTAAAAAAAAGGTTATATATAAAATAAATGTCTGGAAATGAAAACCAACATTTTTTCCTTTTGCTCTTGCTGCGGCTCTCACAGGTGATTGAATTCGATGATGGGTCAGGCTCCGTACTGCGGATCCAGCCGCTGCGCACCCATAGAGACGAAGCCATTTATGAGTGCACAGCCACAAACAGCGTTGACGAGATCCACGCCAGTGCCAAGCTTACAGTGCTGGACGGTAGGATAAGTCTGTTTCTGTCCTCACTTGGGTGGTTTCCACCTCTGTCTTTTCACCTTCAACTATTCCTCTCTTTTCCCTGAGCTGTTACTGAATGTGGAATATTTTATTCCCACTCATATCCGAGAGCAAATATCAGTATTTGCCTCAATTATTCCTACATAAGCATTTGCCAAAGCTTGGGATTTCTGGTCCTTGCTTTGCGACAGGAGAGCAGATCTATATTGATGCTTAGTCCAATAGGTGAAGGGAAATGCAAGGAAAGCACTTTAATATAAGATGGGTTATGGCTCAGCTATTCAGCACGTACTTTATATTACCAAGGAATTGGTTCTAATCTAACAATTGCTTTATCTTAATTGCTTTAAGGGAAGATAAGAGACTAAATTATTAAAATGTCACGTCATTTGAATGTTTTAGATCTTAGAAAACATTCAGAACTAACCAAAGGCAATACAAAATATAGCTGGGTTATCAATAGCCCTAGTTTAGAGGCAGATGTTTCAGTCAGCAGAGGTTTTCACCTTGAAGCCCTCCCACCAAGGCCATTTTTGCCCAGTCTCTTTCTTATTGTCCAGCCATAAACACTGACCTTAACTGTGGCATGTGACGCCTGCAGTGCTTTAGAGGTTTTCCTGGCTTGTTTTGTGACCTCCTGGATGAATCATTGATGAGCTTTTGAGGTACTTTTGGTAGATTTACTCTTCTGTATTTTTTGTATATAATGGCTCTCACTCTGGCTGTCAGTGAGGTCTATTGACTCCACAGCTCAGGTAATTTTTTCGACCATGGTATTGCAGAACTATTTCAGCTTTCCAGAAAATTGGACAAATAAGTTAAATCCTTATTTAAAAAAATGATTTTAATAGTTTTATGGCTTATCAATCTGTTTTTAAAATTGGAAACATTTAAATGTCACAGGAAACCTAAAGATTTTTTTAGGGGTGGTTCAGATACATTTTTACTGTTCATTATTTCAGTGGTTTGCACAAGTAGAAATGTTTTAGTTTCTGTTTTCATAGTGGCCTTTGTAAGAATCTCGTAATATAAATCTCCAGACCTATGCAGAGGGCAAATTATCGCCAAGCAAGGCCAACGCATTGACATTAAATTCAAATCTCATTCAAACAGCCTTACTATTCTCTGCTTTATTTCCATATTTCTTACACCCACACTTCCTCTTTTTTTCTGCTCTGTCCATGCTGGTTTGATGATATCATCTTAGCTTGCGTAATCCTCCTCCAAGGAACTTTTCTTCACTGCAAAGAAAGTTTTTTTTTGTTTCATTTTTTTGTTTATCCCATTCCCTGTTTACATCATGAAGAATGTGTTTGGCTGTTAAGGCAAACTGGGCCTGACATGACCTGAAACTCTGGTGAATGTGATGAGATTAATCGCAGTTTTAGTGTTGGAGGGCCAAATAGGACACTGAGCTCGGGTTGCCTCTGTTAGAGGAGCATTGACTGTCAAGATTAATAGTCGGTAGCGAGCAGGCTGTTCTTATCAGCAGCACTGCTCTCATGTTGGCTTCTCTCTGATCATGCACCTACATACCAAACAGAGACATTGTGTAGTTTTTTTGTGTTTTTGTTTTTTTACTCTAGGGTCTTACTTATGTACTGCAGGTTTAATAAATGCATTTTTCAATGTCATTCTATAAAAACATTGTTTTCTAACAATATTTTTACATTTCCTCTTTTTTATCAGTTAAAACCATACCTTTTAAGGATTTTATATGTTAGACAAATATAAATGGGTTATCTATAAAGGTAAGGGAAAGGGTGCAATTAGTCAATGTTAAACGCAGGCAAAAATCTGAGAGCCAAAAGTTTGGTGTGCATTTGATTTGTCCCCTTTTACTCTAATACCACAAAATAAAATAGATCGCAACTAATTGCCTTCAGATGTCGCTTTCATTAGAAAATGGTGGTGCAACACAACAGCTAATGCTTACATGAGATCTCTGAGCACCTTAAGCCATCAGCAGTGCTGATGAGAACATGAATGCTTTTTTTTTTCTATCGGTATCTTATCTATTTGGGTCACATTAATTAATTTTCCATTACTTTGGCGCAGTATCTCGGTGGGGGCGGGATCTTTGATAGTAAGAGGTGAGCCATAAACAGAACAGGATGTTCTGTTTATGGCTCACCTCAGACTGTTTGGGCAGCTAAATGCTGAAACCTGGATATGGACACGAGAGAGAGAAGCAGTGTGATATTAAATAGAGGGATACAAGCTGCAGCATATGTAAAATTAAGCTAACGCTACCCACTGCTAATGCTACCTACGGCTAGCTTATAATAGTCTTTGTATACAACATGAGCTCAATATAAAATGATTAAATGTCGAAGATACCAATTATCAAAGTAAGCTTTGAATAATAACTCCGCTCCTTAGCCAATCAGTGCCAGACAGTCCTCCGACGTTCATTTTGTTCAAAAAATGGGAATCACGAAAATATTTATGGATCTAAGAATCTTTTATCCTTGGAAAAGTTGAAAAAGTTCGGTGAATGAATCATTGTAGGTGAGGGCATGAGGAGTAGGGGCATAAACAGATGTGTGTCATGGTTCAACCTATTCTCATTATGAGTGCATGTGAAATCTTACGATATAAAAAGTTATGCACCGTAATTCTCAGACGCTTTGGATCAAATGCTTGGACGACGTGATAAAAGTACGCGCAAGACTGACGCACCATTCACAATTTGAATATAGAATATAAATTACAATTAGCTCCTAACCCTGACCCTAACCCTCCTAAGATATAAAAAACAGCAAGCAACATAGAGCGAGACATGAATAAGTGATGATTGCACTGTTTTTCCTAGTGTTTTCCGTCCGTCCGCGGATCTGCTTTTTTTTTTCTGTCTGCCAGCGTATCCGCATCTCGATGTGTTTTATGAGGAAAAACGCCCGCTGCAAAACGTACATTTGTTAGTGTGCATAACTTTTTCGTATCGATTTATTAACAATACTAACTGATAATGAGGATATGTTGAGTGGTTTATGGTAACTCTGGAGGAGCTGCACGCATCAACGACTCAGTTGGGAGAATTTTTTTGGCATCACAGCTGCACTCCAAAAAATCTGTGCTCTCTAAAATAATGTTCTTTCAGTTTTCTGAATTCAGTTGTCATGACAACTTACAGCAAATGTCATCTCAAGGCACAATGGAGGACAAAAGATCACATTTCTATACCGTACGCATAAAATGACACGTTTGAATGACATATCCTTCAATTCAGTCAGACAAAGCAGTCCAGTTCAAATATGTCAAATGTTAATAATGGTTTTACTCCAGTAGTAGCTGGTTTCATCAAGTTATTGACTTCAGAGTCTCCTCCAGTGGGAACATGTGGAACGAGAAGACAGCTGACTGTCAGTAGTAAAAAAAAATCTAAGATGTTTGTTCTGCAATTTGCCAAAAAAGCTTTTATGGGACACAGCATGTAGGAAAGAAGGAGCCCTGGTCAAATGATACCCAACTGCAAATTCCTTACTACATGGAAAGCTCCATATGTAGCAGAACAGTTAATGCACTAGGCTTAAGTTTAAGCATGGTGTTGGTGGAGTGATGTTGTATGGATGCTTTCTTTTATTGGGACAAAATTGTTTAATGAGGTTGAAGAGAAAGAACACCTGGAAGAGAAGTTTAGGTTCAGGATTTAACCCCGGTTCTCTGAAACATTAGTGCGTTATCTCACTATGGGACATGCCATAGTGAGATACCGAAACAAATGTTGAAAGAGATCCAGTTTGAGGCTTAAGACTGATGCAGAGGCTAAACAACCCTAAACAAAGATCTATACCAAAACAGGAACCTTTTTCAAAGCTCTTTTAAATAAGAAAAAAAAAAGTTTTTCTTCTGCCTTATAATGATGTGGTACTTTGGTCTAGTCCACAATATACTAATGAAATACATTGAAGTATAGTTACAAATTGACACAACATGAAAAAGTTTCTTTTTCTTCTGACTGCTACTGAAAAACGATCGACTGAAGAGTGATTTTAGTTCCATCCTAATGCTTATATTCAAGACTAAACAAAGATGGCGCTCGATTTGTTGTTTCTTCTCTGCATCGACTCCCGAGGCTCATTGGTCTCTTTGTTTTGGTCGCACATACCAAAACCGTGATGCCTCATAAAAGCTGTGGACAGCTGTTCTCAGCTTACAAACTCAGGCAGGTTTGTTCTGTGTTACCTGCCCAGAGCAAAGTGGCAGGCATCCAGAGTAAACTGGTGAGCTTGATGTCTTTGTCAAAGCTTTGCAGAAGAAGGTGCATAGAGAAACCAATTTCACTGTGTGACTCTGATTCACAGTAGGACGTTTTTAACGCATACGCTGTGAATCTGTGCCAGAGTGTAGAGCTGATCAAATGACCGAGTTTAATGGCATGTGGCTGTGATGTTTGGAGTGTTTCGGAGGTTTCAGGCCTGTTATCTGAACCGTTGACATCATGGGGTGTTTAATCAAGCTATGCCTCAAACCCTCTACTTTCACACTGATAGTGTTGCAACAGAGGCTGAACTTACTTAGTTTAGTCCTCACCAGTACATATATCTGGTAAAAGATGTCGACCTGTTTCAATTCTCACAGTTTGATGAGCTTGTTTTAAAATGGCACAGTTTATAATGCCTCATCCCAAAGTTTGTATCACACTCCATTCCAGTTATCCTTAGTTTTATTGTGATAAAACTTGATATCTTTAATCAGTAAATTCTATATATATGGGTATATTTTGCAGCCTATTAGCATATTTCTATGCAATACTATTTAAATGGATCATATAGAAATACATTTTGCGGTTAAGGGACAACAATTCATCAGTATGAATTGTTAGAAAAGGATCAAAATATTTGCAGATGAATGTGTGAATGTATCTTGCCCAAAAAGTAACTTTGAAAAAAAAAAAAAATGGCACCCGTTTCCAGACCCATAAAGTTGGTGTATCCTAACCTGCTGTGGGATTCTGGCTGCAGCTTAGCCCATCTTTCAGTTTTAACATAAGTTTCCAGTTGATTTTTTAATGCACCCATTTTTAAAAAAGTCTTATAAAAGGTTATGAATGTGATGAAAGGATAAACAGTGTAAAGTGTTGCTCCTCTACTGTCGACATAATTTGTCCGTTGCTTTTTCTTCTCCCCTCTTAATGCACGCACAGAGGCTGGGGAAAAACAACTAAACAAACATCATGTTCAATCACAGTAACTCCATGAATCTACTCGATGAAAACCCCACGGATGAGGCGAGTTTATGTTGAAACGCGAATCCAGCAGCACACACAGTCAAGCATATTATATTTACAATCACGTCACAAACACTCTGTACCTTCATGCACACCCTTACGGAGCAAAGACGTCAGAAAGGCTCTATTTTTAGGCCATTGTTTGTAGCCTGGTGATACATCAAGTTTATATTGGCAGCCCCCCTACGCAGGAAAACACTGGGGCAGTACCAATCTGATGGAGAATAATGATGTTGATGCTTTTTAATGGACCTGTGTTAGCCTGAAGCTCTGAGAAGCTCGTGTCGCTTGTCAAAGGTGGCTTTTTCACTTCAATGGACCAGATGATAGAAACGTGGTAACGGCAGAACAAGGAGAGCAATAAACTGACTTAGATTCTGCACTTGAACTTTGATAAATGCAAAGAATTTGTACAGTTACTTAAAGCGCTCTCATGCCTCTTTATGAATGCATGAAGAGAAAAGAAAGCTGAGCTCTGCTGAAAATCATCCCACCTCTTAAAGTTTGTAGGAAAAAAAAAAGAAGAGTGGAGCGTTCTGCAAGATACTTCCTATGTCAATGCAAGCACATGTGATTTTTGCATACGCATGAAGTTTTCCTACCACACAAGGAAACCCTGTCATCCCGAGATTCAGCGAGAATGGTGAAGTCATTACAACACTAAGTCGATTTGGATTATAGGTTTTAGCAGAGCAAACGAAGGTCGGGCATTAATTATGATTATTTCATATACTGACTCTTTATTTTCTCCTGCCAATCCTGGAAAATATGGATTATGACAGTCACACCAGTGTAGATTTACTCATGCTTTCTTTTTTCCTCATGAAGAATTAAACTCTTAGGGTTCAAAAGTACACATCTCTTAATTGTGCCGTCAATGTTTCTGGTTCTGCGAGTCAATGTTTCTTTGAGAAATCCCCTAAATGTGTTGATTAATTCATTTTATCATAAGATACATTGAGTTTATGCATGCCTTTTTCTCTATCTCCCCCATAAACAAACAATGGGATGGAATAAGCTTGAAGTACTTGTGCTTAAGTACTACAAGTACAAGAAAACCAATATCCTATAAGATATGTCTTCAAAAAAGAAACCAGACAGGAGGGTTGGTCAGGAAGTATTTATGTAGTGACCCTTTTTGATGATTGTATGGATAAACATATGCCTCAGTGCATAATTTGGCTAAGCATGGAACAGGAAAACATGAGATTGCTTCAATCTTTACTTTAAGATGGACGTTTCCCTGTGACCTTTCACAGGAAACCAAGCCAATGCTGTAGTAAAAAAAATGAATCCTTTAAAGTCTATAGACATTTTTCACTTGTTTTAATTCTTTTATGTAATTTAGAATAAAATAAAATTGAATAAAAAAAATCCTTTATTGTCCCACAATGGGGAAATTGTGGTGTTACAGCAGCAATAGGTTATAGCACAAATGGTCATACAAAGTGGACCAAAGTGTATGAAAATAACTGATAAAATACAGAACTGTACATCTGGAGGATAAATAATCAATTCACATTTAGTACTATTATTTTAATTTAGGCTTAGCCAAGAGATTAAGGGGATAAAGTGTTGGTTTGATTGAATTTATTTTAATGAAACTCTATGTTTGAGACAGGTAGCTTGAGTTGAACCGGTTTCGTTTTATTCAGTGTGATGAAATGCTCTGCTGCCATTTTAACGGCCGCTCGCCAGTCAGGACTGTGCCTTAGCCCTGAGATATTTTGTAATTCTGTCACGCTGTAACAGCCTCACTCTTTGTTCGTCGCCTTTCTCACGCCCCCACTCTGGAGGTCACACGGCTGAGACTTGCATACAGGCCCTGAAGACCTCTCCGCCATCCCTCATTCCTAACACACACAAACAGAAAAGATTTTTTGTCTCTCTTTTTATTAATGCGTTCAATCTTTGAAAGACACTTTGCTGGATCTTCTGTGTGTTTCCAACATATTTAACAGTTGAGTTATGACTGAAGGGGTTTGTGTATGGAGATCGCACCAGTCAGCCCAACCTGTATGGATTAATAGTGACGGGAGCTGAGACCACATGAGGAGGTGCGTTCGAGAAATCCTGTTGCAGTCTTTCACTTCCCCTCTCTGTCAACTTGTCTTTAAACTGTGTGGCGGCCCTCAAGTCTCTGATGTTGATCTCTTTCTATTGGCCCCATGTTGATGATGGTGGACAGTACGGCGGTGCTGTGCAGCTATTGCTGCAGGCCCATGTAGAGCAATGACCGGGTGGGATGGGGGGGTGGGGGACTATGAGTCATTACCTGGGTAACGATGCCAATGTTCTGACCTTGAGTCCCCCCCTCCCTGAATTGAAGTGCCTCAGTAAATGTCCAGGTAAATGGTGCTTGTCTCTGTGATGTATGAAGTAAACCACTGCGGTGCAGAAAAGACATCTCAGCTCACAACATCAGTCTTCAATGTAGTGTGCCGCCACCTCTCCATGTCACGGCCATATTTCACACTTTCAGTGGCGTTAACATTTGATGAGCATGTAAAATGTAAAATGCAATGACTCAGATCTAGAAATGACTTAGGCTGGTGTCAACCCCGTGTCACACAACAGCAATGGTGATGATAAAACCAATGTTGCTCGGCTATATGGCGAGTTTTTAAAACCACCAGAAAGTTCTTCTTTACGAGCTTGGACCATGTAGATTCTTTGTGAGAAGATAAACAAAACCATGTAATAGGAACCCATGTACATCTAAAAAAAAAAAAATCAAAACATTTGACAAATATGTTTTTAATTATGT
>JAGKQL010004233.1:558-15068 GCA_018398635.1 Cyprinodon brontotheroides
CCGTTACTAGCATGGGGTACCTAATAAAGTGGCCGGTGAGTGTATAACTGCAGTTTGTAAGTATTCATCGATAAAACCAACGCTATAAAATGTCTGCATATTATCAAGCTGTCATCCTGATACAACAGATTAAAATTACTGAATGGAAATTTATTAAACACAAGAAATTATTCTGTTCAGTTTTACTAACAAGTGAAACTAAAAAAAGTAGGAATAAAGTGGAATCAATTTTGATGAATTGGTGAATCTGGACAGCAACAGATTAAACAATTAATCAAGATGCAGCTTAATTTCAGAATCAATTAATCATCAATGAAACTAGCAGCAGATTTGCTGTATTGAGGGAACAGGGAATGCGGCAAACTGTGGTAGATATAGGAGGCTGGAAGAGTAGCCGATGAACCAGTGGACCTTCTTTACACAGAACGCTGTTCAAAGAGTAAAAAAAAATCCATCAGAAAAAGTTGCTCACGGTTCAGTTTCTGATCAGCAGAGAGCGAAGGTCTTGAACAGGGGGTCCAAAAGGAGTACCGCATGGGGTTCACAAACTTTTTTTTTATATTCAACCCTGCAATGTTTTCTACTAATTGAAATGTCTTTAAATACACATTAACATGAATTCAACACTATTATTACCACTATTGAGCCTTTTTTCCTTTGGATAAACTTTACATGCACAAGTGCACTTTCACAAACAACTACAGGTTCTTGGTTCCAGGTACTTAGAGGTAGCCTCATGAGACCATCCTGATCTCGCGAGCTTTCAAGGTTTCACTCGCTAATCAGTCTGGAGACTCTCCATTAAAGAAAATTTGGAGCCGTTCACCAAACGAACGTCCAATCAGCGTTGGCTTTGAGGCGGGTTGAGGTGTGACGCAACGAGAAGCGCGACAGTTCAGTCTAAAGAACATGGCGGCTTCAGCCGATGAAACTAGCGTTAGCGTGGCTATCGAGCAAGTTTTATCGGAATTACAGAGTATTTCTTCACTGAAAGAAGAGCAAAACACTGCTCTGGAGGCTTTTCTCAGAGGAAAAGATGTTTTTGCTCTTCTCCCGACTGGTTTCGGGTCGTGGTTGTGTTTTCGTCGTCGCTCTGTTAGTACGTCATATGCTTCGTTGATCTGATTGGTTTATTTGGCCCGTCTATCACCAACATAGGCCAATCAGCTAACCAGTATTTTCGCCCCTTCCCAAAATTACTTCAACGGAAGGTTTCCAGATGGATATGCGGAGAAAATCCATCTGGCGGAGTCAGGTTAACTTCCACACAGAAAGCCTATATTCTTACCTTCAGCTACCACAGTATACATGTCAGATTAAATAATAACACTTATACTTCAGCAATAGTATCATGGTGCTACTTCTACTATACCCGTTGGTTGTGCTGTTGTTTTTACATTGCTTTCCAGGTGATGAAGCAGACTGAAGATGTTTTATTATTATCTCCCTTTTATCTCCTCTTTCTTTCATCTTTTCTCCTTTTCTTTTCCTTTCCTGTTCAACTTCCATTGCAGTGTCCATATAATCTGTAATACTCCCTGCATGAATTATAATAAAACTATACATATACATAAATCAAGCGGAACATTATGGCGATAGCCGTACTACTCCACTTGTGAAAGAAAAATCTGTTGGGCTCTTTTTGGCATCAAGACAATTATTCTTATTGCCACATCGCCAGACTGTAAAAAAAAACATGAATTCGACACACTGTAGTAAACAGATAAATGGAGGCAGAAGATGTCTTTCAGTCATCAATGCACACATTCAGCGACACACAGGAGCTCTTTCAATCTGGGCACCATTTCATTCACAACACCTGTCCCATCAACCAGGAATCAGAAATACTTTAATAATCCCAGGGAGAAATTACTTTAGTTACATTACTGCATCTGTAATAGAGTGACTATAGGACCAGTTTTATATAACACAATTTCATACAATATGTATAATTAGACTCTAATTATTAGGGTCCAGCTCCATCTAGCTATGATTTAGGGGTTCTTGGCCTGGAAACATTGAGAAAGGCATACAGCATAAAGTTTAAAAGCAAACTTCTTCTGAGTCAGCATCAAAAACCCCACCTCTAATGAACTACCTGCCCAGACACGGTTAAGGTAGCAAAAAGAAGCTAGTTTTGTATGTCTTTGGCGGCAGACTCCTCCTCCAGCAGCAGGAAAGATGAACAGCGGTTAGCGGTTGTTTGTCAAACGGAACAATCGGCTTCATTCAGGAATAAACTACAACCGCTACTGGTGCTTATCCACTAGTCTCCACTGGCCTTATCACGTTTCCGTGGTGCTGCAATGCATGGGAGCTGTATTTACCATTTGTCGTGTTGGTTTTATAGCATAAGAAATACGTACATCTAAAAGGAAAGGATTGTTAGGAAAACACCTGTTTTTGTCACTATCTTTGTAAAGTTAAACTTCTATAGAACCGCCTCAGATAGAATTAGAACTATTTGACCTTTAAAAGATGATGGTTTACAGAGCATGAAACCCACATTCGGGGGTCTCTTTATGGCATCATATTGTTACAAGTCAGATATTAGAATCTCGGATGGAGTCATAATTAAATTGCAGAATGAGCCTCGGTCTGGGTCAGACGATTGGGTCAGAGGAACGGAACTGGACCAATGTCTAGAAGACAAACAGCCTCCACAAGCAGACAGTCAGAACTCATTTGTTCTGTATCCAGGCTACTATAGAAGGTGGAAGGAATAAAAAGCATCAACAACAGGGAGAACTGCAGCCTTGGGAAAACTGTCAAAAAAAGTTTGCTTTTTCTTGTGAAAACCTTGATTCCATAATCAGGAAGGAAGAGCAGATAGGCTTATTGAATCTGATCAGGATGTGGATCTTTAAAACATGCCTCCGCCTGACTGTTCCCTCTTTGCACAGTCTTCACAGACCACCCAGACTGGAGTCCCTGTCTTCCAGCTCCCATGCAGCTATCCAGGTCTGACGGCCGACATATCTCGAACATGTCCTGCTAATGCCCTCTAACAAGGTTTCCAGTAGATTTGAGAGAGAAGCAGACCCAGAGCATAACAGATCCTCTACCGTACTTTTAAAGCAAGCAAGCATGAGGTGCAATCCCACAGGATTCAATTCAATTCAGTTTATTTCTATAGCGCCAATTCACAACCACGCCATCTCAAAGGCACTTTACAGTTCACCAGATCATCCAGTCAGATTGATTCAAAGTTTTCTAAGGAAAACCAGGTTGATTGCATCGACTCATTGACTCGAATGCAACCCCTCACACTAATCATGCTTTGTAGCGACAGTGGAGAGGAAAAACTCCCTTTTAACAGGAAGAAACCTCCAGCAGAACCAGGCTCAGTGTGAAATGCCATCTGCTGAGGCTTCCACTGGGGTTCAAGGAGGCGGAAGCAGAGATACAAAAGCAGCTGTAAAGGCGACCCCCATCCAGGAAAAACACACAGCCAGGCAGACGAGCTCGAGCCAGCTCCCATGTCAGAGGATGAAGAGAGCACATCCAGCCAGACAGACTGGAGTCACAGCCCAAACAGGAACAACAGACCAGATGAGCTACTATGAAAAAAAAGCATATGTTAGAGATTCAAATAATAGATTCTGGAAGAGTGGGGAGAGGATCTTTCTTAGGGTCAGACCAGACCCAGTTGAAGCATTTCACCGCTGAAAAGCTCAATGCTGGAAGATTATTTAAAAAAGTTACATTTTACCCCGAAGACATGAATCAGA
Source organism: Cyprinodon brontotheroides (assembly GCA_018398635.1). NCBI lineage: Eukaryota > Metazoa > Chordata > Actinopteri > Cyprinodontiformes > Cyprinodontidae > Cyprinodon > Cyprinodon brontotheroides. Next base: position 4,290 of record JAGKQL010004233.1, read on the forward strand.
TCCTCCATACTGTAAAAGTGGTTTGGTGAACTGTTTTCCAGTATGAGCGCAATCAGATCCTCTGAAAGTTTTCACCGAACAAATGGTGCTGCAGATTTACATTTAGAATTTAGCTCAGAAGACAAGTCAGTTAAAAGCACAGCCATGTCAATATAACACAGAAATATTTCACATTAGCAGCTGAAAACTATGAAGACTCAAACAAAAGGTCTAAAGTCACATATTTCCTGCAGACTTTCTCACACGTCGCAGTATAAGTCCAGGCGAGCTGCCACTGCAGTGACGTCTGCATGTTAACTTTTACACACTGAGCCTTTATTAGTCATCTTGCTTGTTATATGGTAGGAAAGCTGATAACTTTCTCTGAAGGCCAGGCTTTATCTCCTTTAAGCAGCGGAGAACAAAAAGATCTGCTGCAGCAGCTCCACTCTGGAGCAGCAGCTTCAGGATGCAGCCAATGAGCTGAAGACTTTTCTCTTTGTGCCGTATTCTGCCTGAGGCTGAGTGATGGACGTCAGCTTCCCTCATTTCAGGCTGAGAGCAAAACACTGAAGAAATGCTGTTCGGAGTAATCAAATTAGATCAAATTAGCAGGATGATTTGGATCAGAGCAGAGCGGCAAACTGGTAAAAGCAGAGTGGTTAACCTCAAAACTGTTCACACACACCCACTTAGTCTGAGTTAGTCAGCACCACCCACCAGCTCTGACTAACAGCCTTCGCTGGCTCAGCTCACTCCAAAGGGAGGCAAGGCCGAGTGACAAAGAACGTCACATGATGGACCATCAAACAACAGAGACTTCCTGCTAAATCTGACATGTTCGCATCTTCAGAGGAGAAACTGCTGCAGGAGAAGAGCTCTAACCAAGGAGCCCAGATGGCGTTTCATGTTGGCTTTCCAGCCCTGGTGTTTCCCTCCAAGCACCCAGAATCCCAGTCATCTTTGAAAGTGGTTTCCATCACTTCTCCAGACTTTCCGGGTGTGTTTTGGACTTGTTAGTACCGGATCACTTTCAATGCAAAGAAATAAAATCAAGTTTTACATCTGAAACTTTGGAGAAACTTTTTTGCATTTGCTCAGTTGCCATGGCCACCCTCAGCCAATCATGAGGCAATCCTTCCAGGTGATATTTTGTTACTATGACAATGTTATTCACTACCTCTTGTGAAAACAAGCAGTTCTCCTCTAAACCAGGGGGTGGCAACAGCAGTCATTCCTCTGGGGAATGTATAACGTTTATTGTCATTACACTGTCACAAGTACAGAGCAACAAAATGAGCTCTGCATTTAACCCATCCCCTTGAGGAGCAGTGGGCTGCAATCGTGAGGTGACCGGTGAGCAGTGTGGGGTTAATTTGGGCTGGTAATCTGGTTGGCCGGTCATAATTTCAGCGTGCGAGGTCCAGTCCTCCTTAAATCATACCGGCCTCAACACTTACTCTCCGGCCAAAGCTCCTGACCTGTGACAGTAAATAACTCATGGAGCTCAAGAAGTAATCCAATGTTAACTACCTAAATGATGCATGCAGTATATATAGCTCCCCCTTCCTTATGTCGTGTGCACATCCTGCACTGTGGTTGGCTTATGGTATCATTTCTTTCCATTTCTTTCAAATCTGTAAAATCCCATGCAACAAACTAGATTACAACAAAACTAAAATGCTTTCTTTAACCAAACTACAATGTTCCTCTTATATTTGGCGAATTTAAGCTCAAATATTTAGCAAAAATATGTTGCATGATGGGGTTTTGCATCTAAAGGCTAACGATTCCTGTCTTACGTGCATTGTGATGGTTGTCGTGTGATGCTTGAAGATAGGTCGCTTAATCCACAATGTGTATTCGTATTGTCTTTCACATTTGAGACGTGCATTTGACTGCGTTTCTATTTTTTTTTTTCCATAATTGGGCCGGTGTAGATGGAAGAATGCCAGGGCTGAAAATCGTTCCCAGTCCAAGCCTGGTTAAGGGTCTTTGCTCAGGGACCCAGAGTGTTAGTCTGTGGGAGTGGAGCTCGAACTCAGAACCTCATGACTCCAAGCTTTATGCCTTACCCAGTAGGCCGCCAACCCCCGGCTACACTAACTAACTGACTGACTGACTAACTAACTGACTGACTGACTAACTAACTGACTGTTACTGATTGTTAGTTATATTACCAAAGCACAGTAATCAATTATTCACACTCCTATACTCACATTAAAGCTACAGTGTGTCGAATTTTCAGTGACATCTAACGTCCAGACTGCAGACCGCATCTCAACATGAACATCTCCCCCATCAGCTTCCTCCCCACACAGTAACGGCGAGGCGTTACGGGACAAAAATGTCTTCCACGACGTCGCATCACCTACCTTCTCAAGTGATGAGGTTTGTTTACATAGATAATTTTAATACTGCCATCAATCCTTGCCGTAGTTACTTTGAGCCGTAATGGGCGATCTCAAGAATCAGCTAGTTTGTTGGCTCTGCGCTGCCGTAGCGCAAAGATGTTCGCCTGCATGGCTACAGACCGCTCCTATGTAATTATAAATAACGAATCCTAAGGCAACGCAAATATTAAGGTTAAGAGGCAGAGCTCTGTAGATGATGATAAATAACATTAGTTATGTATAATATATTACATTTCTGACTGTATATCCCTGTAATTATTACACACTGTAGTTTTAAACATGTCAGACACATCATTCCTTCTGTTTCCACAGCCTTTTTGTGTTTAATGCAGGCAAAGGTCTCAAAGTTAGAGTTTAATCTGTTTAATCAACCTCTATAACGATATCATGCTGATTTAAGGTCAACTATAAAGTACAGCTAATTGATTAAGAGATCATGCTACCTTCTCTGCCATTGTGTGAAAGGAACTGATTGGCTCTGGTTTGACGCCTTCGTCTTCTTCTCATAATGTTGGCATCTTGCAGTTTTCAGCCATTTTAAATTTTACATTGAGAGCATCTGAAGCTATTAGGATTAATAACTGCTTGGTCATTAATGTCCGTTATTTTTCATGGGTTTTGTGTTTGGATTATAACCTCTTTGGATGGAGTTCCAGGACAGGCGGTGCTGCCTTACTGACAAAGATGGCTTCCTTCAGCCCTCTTTCATGCCATGTGTCTGCTCTGTCTAAGATCTGGACATCTGCACTGTGCTCAGTTGTGTCTGACTGTGTTCGCTGCCTCTGCTGTGAAAATGCAGGCGAAGAACAAGGTTAAATCCAAAGAAACTTTGGTTTCAGCTGCTGCATCTCAGGTGTCGGGCTTTGGAAATTAATGTGCTGTGGAGCGTTTCCAGCATGTGGAGACAAAACTGATGCAAGAAGTTTGACACTATTGCGTAAAAGCGAGTGATGATAGGAATTCCTGGGATAAAGTTTATACCAGGCGACAGACTGAAGCTTTCTTTCAACTTTTTTTTGTCACAAACAAAAAAGCCGCTCACCTCTCTCAGCACAGACCATGATGTCACCATTTTACCAGCAGACAAAGGTAGATGCACAACAGTAACAAGTTCAATTCAATTTAGTTAGTTTCTATAGCTCCAATTCACATTATTTCATATTTCCGGAGACATTTCAACCAGAGCATCCAGTCAGATTGTTTCAAAGTTGTCTTTCTAAGGAAAAAACAGCTGATTGCATCGACTCATTGACTATTCAGCAATGTCTCACACCAAGCATGCTTGAAGTGACAGTGGAGAGGAAAACTCACTTTGAACAGGACGTAAAGGGAAGCAGAACCAATCTCAGTGTGATCAGCTGAGGCCGACTGAGGTTCAAGAAGCAGACAATAAAAAGTAGCAACAACATATCTGACTATCATGGATAAAATATGCTTCAACTAACGAGCTGCAGGAACCCGACCAACAACTACAAAAATCAAACCCATTTTAAAAGACGTCACTCTATGAAAACACCAGTAAAGTTAATATGAAGATGCCTAGAGTTTAGATTTAATGATTTTAACGAAGTAAAAACTTCTAAAATAGGTGATTAATCCTTTTAAAGTCAGGAATACGGGCTGTTCCAAAACCGCTGCATTTCCTCACTCTCCTCCCTGAAAGTGGTGCCCTAATTTACACGAAAGTGAATAAAGTGAATGAAGTTGGTCGATTATAAAGGCGAAGGTTCACAAGCAATAATGATTTGTGGCCGGTGTCTCGAGGAAGCATCTTGCTAACTAGTTAGCAACTTAGTGCTAGTAGGTTCCCAATGGGGAAATTCCATTGGGACTCAAGTAGCATAAAATTGGTGACTTAGAAACGACACTTTCTGGGCGTAGAACGCTAAGCAATACATTTATATATACACATGTTTTAGCCAGAATAGTTTGACATTTAAATAAGACTTCCCTACGACTTTAACTGCTGAGACTGGTGAGAAAAAATGCAGGTTGGAGGTAAACAAGGCCGTTACATTTTGAGAGTGACATGAAATGATTCTACATGAACGTTTTTATTAATTATTGTCATCTGTTAAAGCCGTCAAACAAACACTCTGCTGAATGTTGATGTGATTAAATAACGCCGTCTACCCACTCCCACATTACTGCACCTGGTTTCCATGGAGAACGTCAACAGGTTTGTAAGACAGAGGGACCCATTCATTTCTGGGTGTCATCAGTGTTCTGGAGGTGGATCCGGTGGATTAACGTTGCAGGTGCTGCGGTGTCAAAGGTAAAGGATCTAAGCTGCTGCAGCAGAGGTGGCAGGAAGGATCATGGCCTAAATGAGACCCACACGTTGGATGTTTTCTGCACTTCAGATGATACAGAAACACCTATTCAGAGGCTGTTAAGATGCCTCACGGTTAAACCAACCATCCTGCTTTCTGTCTGCTGTCTCTGCTCCTGTTGCAACGCATCAAGCTGCAGCAATAAAGATAATTCAGATACTCTCTGAGCACCAGGTTGTTCCAACTCCCTGAGACGACAGATTAATAGTAAATAAATAAATGTTCAAATTCTCTATTCTGGCTTTAGAATGGAAACAGGTAGGACTTCAGGCTGATTTTATTCCAGAGTTAAAAGAAAAAAAAGGTGATTATGAAAATATCTCCTTTCAAGTCAATCCTGTTGAGTTTTTCTCGGCTGTAGGTTTTCTGTGACTGAGATAATGAACCTCATCAGGACTGGTTGCTGCTGTTCTTTCTCCTCTCAGGAACCTGCAGCCAGGTAAGACTCTGATCGCCCTGGAAGACCTTACCTGCAGGGAGAGTCATTGGAAGTTGGTTCCTGCACAACGGTTGGACCGTTATCCACATGGACATAAACCTCTTCTGAGAAACATTTGCTGCCTAGCAACAGGATTCACACCAAACCCCCTCCCATCAGAGCCACAAACTGACATCCTTTCATTTCATTAAGTGGTAAAACATGAGGACTTCAATTGAAGGTTTTCTAAATATTTTTAAACAATCTGAAAAGTGTGGAGTGCCTCTATGTTCAGGCCCCTCAGTCCATAGTTTGCTTGTGGTTGTTTTGTGAAAAAAGTTTTCAACTATTCAGTCCAATTAAATAAAGGAGATCGATGGATTTACTCAGTCGGCACTTTATTTACTTTGCAAAATAAAGGAGAACAAGACATTCACAGTGACAGCATGATGGTATTCCCAGTTCTAACTAACAAAAATGTTGCCTTGCTTTTAAGGCAGAGTCAAAACAATCAGAGACACTTTGATTTAACAGTTACCTTGAGAAAGTATGTGGTTTTGTTATGGGAAAAAGGTATGTCTTATCTGTAACCAGTGTTGTGCCTGAACGCTGCTTCATTGAACTAAAGTTCTTTGAACTCGTTCATATTTTGGCTTAACGTGAACTGAACGTATTCGTATTACTGCAGTTCGTATTTAACGCTATTGTGAACTCGCTCATTCTGGTGTTCGTGAACGGCATCGCCTCAGTTCAACTCCTCGCTCAATAGGCTAAGCCAGATTTCTATATATAGAGCCCCTCTCAGAAGCTAAAAACCCCGCTAAATCACACCATAAACAGACGCCAATATGGCAGCTGGAAAAACACCCAATCACGGCGGCACCAGCTACCAGTGTCGTAGGCCTCCCGGCTGCCTCGCGCCATTAAAACAAAATGCGGCGTGGAAGCCACAGCAAGCATGGAGGCGACAAAGCAGCAGTATGATCACTTAAAACAGTTTTATGACCAGGTGGTGGGTGAGGATTGATAGCGGCGCCGTCACGTTTCTCCTGCAAACTTGGCCGCAGTACATAATAAATTCAGCACTTAAACCTGCTGCCTGCTTATAATATTTGCAGACCAAGTATTCCTTGAAAGTATGTACTGAAATGAAATTATCAAAATCATAAAAAACATTTGTACCTTAAAAGACTACTTTCCTGTTTTTCTTTTAATAATTTCCTTCATAATAATTATCATTAAAATAAACACATTTTTCCTGATGTTTTGAGAATATACTGTAGGGTGAAATACCGCAGCTGCTATACTAGTGTGAAGTGAATGGACAGCAACAAAGCCTTAAAACAACAATGGGGAAATGCTGTCCCATAATTGCCATCTTAAACCCTGGATTTGGATAAGGATTCAAAACTGGATATGAAGATGAAATCGGACGCACAGCTTCCGAGTTACAACTGATAAAATAATTGCTGTCTATTCACTTCACACTAGGCTATGAAGGTGTAATTGAGCAATACATGAAAAAAGAACTATGAACTAGTTCATTTTTGGAACTGAACTTAGTTCAAAATTTTGAATTTATGAACTATAATGAACTGAAGTGGTTCATTGCAAAATGTGTGAACTGAACTTTGAACTAGTTCCGTGGAGAACTTTCCCAACACTGTCTGTAACCATCTACCACTCAGACATTTGGTGGCCTTGTGGTGAAACAAACTGAGTTAAAAAAAAATAAAATACATTTTTAGAGAGTAAATAGCATACATCAATATACTGAGAAGGAAAGAATAGAAATTAAATTTTCTGACAACACGGTCATCACAGGTCTTAACCAAATTTTTCTTTTTTACTGATATTTTAACCTGAGACAAAGGAGAATACTGCCAAAGATTCTATGCTGCATTTGTGTCTGTGCTTTGACTAGGCCAATCTATCAGATGACATTGTTTTGTCTAAATGGATCATTTGTCCCTGTGGGTGCATGTTCAGCCTCAGCTCTACTGCAGGAGTCCTTACAGAACCTTCCCTGATTTATCTCCATCAACCTTGTTGCTCCTAAAGGAAAGCCTCCCCACAGCATGGTGCTGCCACAGGAATTATCTTAAGCCGGACATACACTGTGTGATTATTTTCGATCGTTGCACGCAGCTACAGCTCACATTGTAAGACCAAACCGCAGGGCTTCATTGTACAGCGTGAGTTCATCGCTCACTATGTATGTTCGGCACGACGCTCTGATGCATCTACCTGCTCACACTGTACGTCTAAGAACCACGTTGGACTCAGCCCCCCAGAGAGATGGCGCTGATCTGACTCGACTATCTGGAAGCCAAACCAGCAGAAGAGGAATATTGCCTTGGCAATTTGTGCAATTTTGTGCTGAAAGCCCTAAGAAGAAAAGGCAACGACATATTTAGTCAAATACATGGAAAATGTGGCTACTACGGTCTATCAGTTTTACAGAAAGAACTCCATTTCAGTCGCATTCCCACCATGTTTCTGGGTTTACATCTGAGAGGAAGAAGAATCATTGCTGCGCATGCCCACTGAGCGATTTGCCCACGACTGTTGAATGAAAATCAAACATGTTGGATTCTCTGACCTTACGATTCCTGATTGGGAGGTGGTCGTCAGAGGCTGATCGCCCCTCGTTACCCCCTGTACTCTACACTATGCAGAACGCATGATCAGGCTGAAAGTCGGCCCGATCCGAAAATTCTCGCACGACTGGAAAGTCGCCCCGAAAACGGCAAAAAATAAAAAAAAAACAAGACAGTAAAGACGATTATCTTAATTTGCCCACCGGTCAGGAGGAAAAAATGTTTATTGAAAAGTCAAATTCCAACATGCTGTCAGTAATTCACAGTACAGCGCCTCACATCTCAAAAGCTATTTCCCCCAACTACTCACCATGCATCTGCATTTATACCTTCTCTGTAACATTGTGGGAATATATGTGCACTACAACGTGCTATGCGGACTGGAATGTGTGTGTGGCCCCAGTTGTGTACGTGCATGATTGCCTGATGTGCAGCAAGGACTCGTGTGGACTTCTGCATTGTGCTCTGATGCCTAAAAGTGAAAAAGATGTTATTGCCAAGATTCCAGTGCCCATCCCCGTGTTTATGTGCTATTATGCGCATATTACCAAGTATGGAGAAGGACTTTTTACCGAACCACAAATACGGCTCAAATAACATTGCATCTACACCACCACCATGTTTCATAGCTCTGATATGCAGCACAGGTACTTCAGGCTGTCTGCTGCATCCTCAGCAAACTGAGGATCCGTTATCGACTGTCACCCTGAAGGGACCGTAGAAGCAACAGATCCTCCCCTGAGCTGCTCTCCTTGCCAGGCCTGTCCAGAGGGACGTCCATGTCTTGTTAGGTCTGCGGGAAGCCCATCGTCTCTCAGAAGATGGACTAAACAGAGCTCTTGACATTGCTTAATAACCTAACCCTGCTTCAAACATCTGCAGAACTTCCTCTGCTGTGATCCTTGGTCTTCATTACGCTTGTTGTTCTTCAGTGAAGCTCTGAGCTTCATTGAACTGTGGCATTCACATTGACATGAAGTTGCACAAGTAGAGTCAATGTCGACCTTTAGAAGCTGTTGCTCCAGAGGAGCATAGATTCCTACTGAAACTGTGAATATTTCCATTTCAAGCAACAACTGAAGCCATCTGGACATTCTGTGGGAAACTTGGAGGTTCAGGGAAGCAGCTGTAGTTACTGGGATTTCCCTGATGATGCTCTCAGGTTTGCAGAGTTGTAAAAAATGTTTTGAAGCAGCTGAAAATCTTTAAATGATCATATCTCAGAGTCATAGGTGAAAAACAGCCATTTCAGCTTCGCCTCGCTGTGGAGATGAGCCAGTAATCTGCATTAGAACCTCCTTCCTCACAGACTGATCTTTGCTTCTCTTCAGTGACACCATCTTATGTTTTTAATTTGGCTCCGTCTCTGATTCTCTAAGATAAAATCCTCTAATTGAAGCGTTTCTTGCTGCTTCAGATGGAGAACCACTTCCCATTATCGCCTCAGAAAGAGGCGGCCTTTCTGCTCTGAATCCTGTTACAAAAAATTTGATCAATTAACCTTGTCCTGTTTAAATGTGAGGCTTGTGCTTTATTATCAGAACTGAATAACTTTTTCTCTTGCTGCCCAAATATTAAGAAATGTTGGATGTCTGATACGTAAAAACCACTGTGCAGTTACATTATAGTTTTTTTATTTATTGACTGAACAACAATATCATTGTGCTCAATATGCTGAGTGTGCAATATTTCTCCACCTGTATATAAAGGCATCCGGATTGTACATGTTATTTAATTTTCTTATTTCTTATTTCTTATTTTTATTTTTGTTTGTTCATTGGTATTGTGATACATGTACACTTGCACCTTAATCCTATTTATCTTGACATACTGTATATACCTGTATATACTGTATATATATAACTTATTCTTAATGCACCTTTTCCTCCTTGTTTTGCAGCTTCTTCTACTATGCCAATATGTGGCCAGTGAATTTCTCCGCTGTGAGATCAATAAAAGCTCATCTAATCTAATCTAATCTAATGGGAAGGGACATAGCTGAGCGGATCTACCTGTTTGAGCCTTTTAAACATCCGGGCCGGTGGTCTGCAATTCCAAGAGTGAAAACATTAACTTACCGAAAGGTTTAAAAGTGCTTACGATCAAAGTGGTATTAAAAGTTACTTTACATTTGTTACTTAAGAGTAAAATACTTAACGCGGTTTAAAAAACATTTCTGGTAAAAGTTGAGTAACTTGACCCCCTCTTTAGTCAAGTAAAAAAGTGAGAAAAAGTGCTCCAAAAACTACTTAAAGTATAGGAAGTAAAGCCAGTAACGCTTTTTAAAAACAAATGCAGATGCTTAACTATATGAATTAAAAGCTCATTTTAAAATTCATTTTTAAGCACTCTCTGGGGCCGGGCCAGGATGAGGAGGTTTCGCTTCGCTGATACTCCACCGAGATAAAAATGCTGTGGCCAACCCTTTTTAGGAGCGGCATTTCAACTTATCTTTAATGCGGAATCAACATTGTAGCATACCATAGATAATTCATGTTTGCAGTTTGAAGAACACCTGCTTGCTTCTGATGATTTCCTTTAGCTAACCAATGAGTGTTTGCGTTATATGACTCATCCAATCACACTAGTTTTCACTAGATGTGGATGGAGCCAATGATCTGCAATGGATGGAGCACATGACGTGAAATAAATATTTATAAACATGAAACCGAAGCCAAGAGTAACAAGTAACGTTTGTTTTAAAAATGTAAGGAATAGAAAGTACAGATACTTGTGTGAAAATGTAATGAGTAGAAGTCAGAAGTAGGAAGAAAAATAGGTACCATGAGTCCGGAGATTAAGAGTATCTGGAGGCCGGCCGTGAGGCCAGAGAGGATGCAGAGTCTTCGGCGGCGAAGGAGGACCTCTGGAGGACAGCCGTGAGGCCGGCTTTTATGCAGCAGGAACCTTTGAGGCCGGCGTCTCTGCAGCAGGAACCTTTGAGGCCACCGTCTCCGCAGCAGGAACAGTAGAGGCCGGCGTCTCTGCAGCAGGAACCTTTGAGGCCGGCGTCTCTGCAGCAGGAACCTTTGAGG
>JAGKQL010004234.1:0-15920 GCA_018398635.1 Cyprinodon brontotheroides
ATTCTCTGATGTTTCAGAAACACACAAAAGTTTTGGTGGAAAGGAAAAGTTTGGTGGTAAAGCTGCGTATCATAAGCCCCCACACAGAGATAAACCCCAACGATGGGCTACAGATGTTCACTTCCTTAAGTCAGGTCACTGCTGAACCCGCAGTAGTGTCATCAGTGTTACCTGAAGATGTGAAAAGGACTGAACTGTTGCCGATGGTCTGAAGTCCTATATTCAGATGAGTTGAAAGCTTTCACTTCATTAGGAGATTTTGTCCCAAAGTCTGGAGAAAAGTCCCAGAATCCATGTGACATTTCGTCTGGTTCCAGGTCGTCTTCTGCTTGTGGTCCACAGGGGTTTCTGAAGTTCACCGTCAGGTCAGACATCTACAGGACATCTCAGAGCACTGCATGTTTCCTTCTGCCAATGAGCAGCATGGAGATGCTAATTTCACTCCCTAGCAGGATTTGGTAGCAGCCCACACGTCTCAGCAGCTGGCCCAGTGAGCAGGACTTTTTACAAGCCATGAACTCATCTACTTGCAGCTCTCAGCCCGCAGCATCTGTCATTCTTGCTCACTAGCAAAGAGCTCTGTTGCAGTCTGTAATATTTTCTCCCCTCTCCCGCCCCTGGAGGGCAATAACAGGCCTGTAAACCCAATGAGAGCAAAACTATGCAGCGTGAGATACTGACTACAGCTCAAACCAGCAGAGGGGAAGAAAAAAATACAAATGGTGTATTCCTGGTTCAGGCAGCTTACCTCTGGGAAGAGTATTGGTCTCAGCTTGACAGCTAACTCTGTAATTCCTCACGGTGACCCCTGATAGGCAGGGTCACAACAACATCTCCGTCACACGGCGGCTGCGGACCAACCTGCGGAGAGGTGCAGTTTTTTCTCCATGCCTCCACAGACACAATGTGAATCCAATTACCTGCTTTGACTCTGGCCAGAGTTCAGTCCTGAAGGCGTGACAGGAAAACAAGAGAGAAGAAGAAGTCAGGCCAGCTTTACTACCCATCCTTTGAGTCTCCAGTGTTAGGTGAAGGCCAGCTTTAAGCCTTTTAGAGAAGAGTGATGGCCTAGCAGGTTGAGAGGAGAGTCCTTGAGGGGCACAAGACCCCCAGCTTACAGCTTACCACTCTGGGTCCCTGAGAAATATCCCCTGAATTCTCCCCAGGCACTGCGGGCGGCTCACTCCACCCTAACCATGGGTAAAAAGCTGAAGACAAAATGCACTGAAATACACAAATAGAGTATTTTTCTCTAACAAGTTTCTCATAATTCTTATTTTAGTTGAAGGCCCCATTGGGCCTCACAGCCATCCAATCACTGGATGAAGTATGGATGATCCACAGGATCACAGACAGGTTAATCCCTGTAGGAGTTTGATGTTTCCTCCATGATGCACAGGATATTTCCATTAACACAGTTGCTAGATATGTAGTTCAGGGCAGTCATCTCTCACCCATTGGGTGTGAGACTCACAGATCTCAGTGTCTTCACATGCTTTAACTCCATATCTCAAACTTTTCACCCTAAAAATGACGGACATTAAAACTCAACTCCATTTCTTTTATTTAGAAATAAAAATACCATGCTGATAAAAACCCAGTCCAACCTTAGTGCTAACACAGTAGGACATGCAGGTTCAAACCAGTCCGTATTTTTGCACCAGCCCACCTGTTCACTGTGCTGAGAGCTACAGAGCCGAATGTTTTCAGCAAGATATAAAAAAATACTTGTGTTATTGAGCAGTTATTATTACGAGGTATTTAATTTTAACTTTTATCTCATCTGGATTAAGATAATTCACTTTGTAAATTGAAGAAGACTTTAAGCAATTTAGTACTTGAGTAAATATGAAAAAAAATGTACAGCAGCTAGAGAACAGCCCGCTGGACTTTGTTTTAAAGTTTGAAGACGTTTCTCTTCCCATCCAGGAAGCTTTCTCAATTCAAAACGTCAGATAGAGTTCCAGGCTTTATACAACATCTTTGTTGGTGACAGATGAAGCCTGCTCAAGGCTATTTCTGGCATCTTGAATTGAGAAAGCTTCCTGGATGGGAAGAGAAACTGTTGGGATCTGGAGCTGTTCCACCTTTCCCCAGCAGAGTGCTTTCTTGGTTCTCTACAACACCAGCACACCTGGAGAAAGCCCGCTTGCCAGCCTGGCTTAGAGGACCCCCTACCTTAAAGCAGATGCCAGACCTTTCTTCGACGCCGCCGCAGTGTTAGCTTGGTTAGCCAAACCTGAGCCTCCCTTTGTTTTAAATTTTGTCCCCTCTAGAAAAAACCGTATTCTAACCAGCCTTGTCTTGTGTCCTAGGAAAACCTGTCTCTCGTGTGAAGATCTGGGAGAGCTAACCTGAATCTGCCTGCCTGCCTGCCCTAGAGAGCCAAACCTGAAGATCTCACCTCCTTTGAATCCACCTGCTGCTCTCGGAAGGAGAGCTAACCCTCAATCCGTCTGATCCAACAGTCAGAAGGTTAGACGCTGCATCTGCTGAGCACTCTGTCAAACCAACAGTCTCTGGACCCAACCCGGTTTTCCCCCCCCTCTGAAGAAAGCCTGGAAACTCTTCAAGGTTATGGTCTGCAAAATCTGAGAAAACGAAACAAGCAGCTTCCTATCACCTGGTTAACCAAACTGTCATCTCTGCAGACGCCTGAGGAATCCAGCCCGGACCTGTTTCCTGAACAGTCTTATTTTTGTGCAAACATTTAATAAACTCTTTTAAACTTTTCATCTCTGTCTCTCTGTTTGGGTGTTCGTCATGTGGGTTTGATTCAGAACCAATCACTTGACCCAGAAAGCGTCTTCAAAGTTGGATTAGTTTTTTTTTACCCAATTTTTTTCCTCTGAGTGTAGGATCACATGAAATTGACATGAAATGGTTTGTTTTCTCTACTATCCATCTGATTTAGTCCCAGTTTTAGTCCGTGTTTTGCTCACAAGGTTCTATAATTATTTCTGTTGGGAGCTGGGAAGGTCCATCTCTCTCCAGCAGAGTCCGTCACTCTGATCCTCCTGAGCTGAGCCTTGGACACACCCCTGCAAGGTGCAGTCTCATGCAGTGTCACAAGGATTCATACAGTATATAAGCTGTCTTCAGACCTTGCCTCGACGCCTTCCGCAGTGTTAAATCCAGTTGGTTAGCACCTAAGCCTAGTACCTCTTCTGAGAACCTTGTTGCCTTTGAATCTAGATAGGATTCTAATCCCTTTGTCTCTGCTTTCAGGAATCCTGTTTTTCCCTTGTGAAGCTCGGGAAGAGCTTAACCTGCCGCAGCCTACCCTCTGAGCCAAACCTGTAAAAGACTCTCTTCTCTGGATTCCCATGCAGCTCTGGACTAAGAGCTGGAAAACTCAGAACCAAGGTGGGCACGATTTTAGCTTTTCAGTAAGATGGTTAGCCAGTTATCGGACTCACCTGAACGATACAATATCATGGATCCCAGCAGTAACTAAACAGGCAATGCAGCAGACTGCCCTCAGGTTCGTAGACCACAAAACCTTAAAGACTCCGTAAAACTCAACTGAGCCAACGCTAACTGAACTGTCTCCCACACAGACTCCAGTGAACTGTAGCCCCACAGGCTCTGAACCAGTACCACAGTGTTATTTCCTTGTGCTTTGTGAAACAATAAACCTGTTAAACTTTATTCTGTCTCCATTGGTGTTCTGCATCATCTGGGCCTCCCTCAGTAACCCATCATGACAAATGCTAGTCTAACTGAATAATCTACCATTGGATTTTAGACTAATTAAACCAACACAAATATCAAAATTCTTAAAAAATATTTCAGGTTTGTCTCACAAACCAATAGGAGTTCCAAAAAACAATAAGATGCATTTTATTTTTCTAAAGATCAGCCAACCAAGAAAAGACCAACCACATCCAGAGAGGATGTGCAGAAAGACTCAGTTATCCTGGAATGATAGAGGAGGGAGGAACCACAGGGATGTTCTGATTTTATTATTAATTATCTTATTCCTTTATCCTTTTTTTGGTCCATTGAATATGTTTAAAAACTTAATTTTAATCACATTTACCAAAATGAAGCATCCAGGTAAATGCTGTATTATGTCATGGTAAGTTTAGCTTTTTTCTCAATTAGAAAAACAATAAGATAGTGAGATAAGATTTTTAATCCTTAGCCTTTTAGCGAATATACACAGTGTAGTTTGCACTGGCTCCTGTATTAGTGCCAGTAAACCAGTAATAACTCATTAGCTCCCCATTGTTTATTTTATTTGATCTGCATAGAATAATTAATAAACACAATTGTGAAATTCTCGGTTTACAGTATATATAAGTACAGTGGAATCCGCTCATAGTCACAGATATAGTAATCAACCACTTATAGTGTTAAAAAGGCTTGGGACAGAATAATCTCTATAAAAATGCCTTTTAAATAATTTGTTTATAGTAATCAAAAAATCCGCTTATAGTTTTCATTTTTGGCCATTTTATGAATGCAAACATGTGCAAAAATAATTAATAAGTAGAACGAAAGTGATGACAGCACTCCTGTGTCTGGATGGTTGAGGACATCATCGAGGAGGTACAAGAGCGCTTTGGCGCGGGTACCAGTGCTGGAGGAGGAGGAGAAGGAGGAGGAGGATGAGGGGGAGGAAGATGTGGAGACTGTTGTCCCTTCCAGAGCTGAGATGATGAATGCAGTTTGCATTTTAAAGACTGGTCTCATGCATGTTGGTTTCAAAAACTTTGACCTTTTACATCTTTTTGAAAAAGAAATGAACTCGGTGTTGGACACTCTGATCCAGAGAACCTGCGGTGCAGCAGAGCCGCAACACAAAACAGATGTAGGCTAGCTTTAATTTCTGTAGCCTATGCAGTTATCTTCTATAATGTTTTTCTATGAAACCGTTTGTTTCAAAAAAGAAGGAATGGGTTATTTACTTTGGCCTTTGGAAACACAGGAAGGGGAGCAATCAGCTTAAGTGAGCTGAGTGCTTGGAAAAAATCTTTCATTCCTTTAGAGGCGGCATGAAAAAGTCCAGCTGAGTACAAAACATAGAGAGAGGAAAACAATAAGAAAAGGAACAAGAAGAGAGGAACCCAACACCTAGAACAAATAATGGATGTCTATTCTAGTAACATTTCTCTATCTGTAGAATGGGTCTGTTTAAAGGGATAATTCCGGTTTTAACACTTTTAGCCCATTTTCTGTAGACGCTCAGGGATGAAATAGAATGATCGAGCACAAAAGATTTTGGTAATTGGTCTATGTCTCTCTGCTTTTTTGGCTCATGCAGGAATCCCCCCTAGCTCACTTCAGGAATGGCTTCCATTGTTGCGTAAAAGATCGACTGTTCTGAAAAGTGACCTTTAGCGTTCTTTTTTAAAATATGGAACTCACCGGGGTCGTCAGCGCTGTTCAATGGCGTTCCAAAAAGTTTAAATGAAGTAAAACCGTCCCTGTCTTGTTTTATTTAGCATTTAGTAAATTGTAAAACTATTTTTCCGATACATCACAACGGCTTATAAACTTAAGCTTCCAGATTCTAGTCTGAGCGTTGCACACTCCAGACCACTAGTTAGCACGGCGGTATCCTCTACCTATGATCAAACTCAAAATCCAATATGTCCTCCTCAAGAATCCACCTTTAGGTATTTCCATTTTCAGAGTTTTTAAAGTGTTTAACAGAGGCGTTAGCACCTCGACGTTACCGGGTACACAGAAGTGAAGCATAAACACTTGGGCCTTGCGAAAAGACTACAACTAAGTGTGAAACAGGCCCCATTTTCGTTTTCCGTGTGGCGGGAGGGATATTGACTATTCAACAGAACTCAATGGGATTTACAAAATGCTACAAATAAAACACTACAAGAACGTTTTTCTTTATGAAACTTTTTAGGCGTCAAGTGAACAAGCTGATGACCCGGGAAGTAGCATATTTTAAAAGAGCGTTAAAAGGTTGTTTTAAGGACATTATTGGACATGCACAATGGAAGCCACATTCTCTGAAGCCGGCCAGGGGGATTCTAAATGAGCCAAAAGCAGAGGAACAGGACCAATTGTCAACATTTTGGTCAGTCGATCATTCGATTTCATCCTGGACCTAAACACAGAAAATGGGCTAAAAGTGTTAAAGCAGAATTACTCCTGATATTGATGGTTTGTCTTCTCCATTCAGAGGGCCCACTGCCTGTCTCTATGCCTAGGGCCCCACATTTCCTAAATCCGCCCTGCAAAACAACCCATTCCTTACATTGTTTGGCGCAGAGCAAGCAGAGACTCTGAGGGAAGCGGCCTTCTTCTCTCATGAAGGTGACAGAGCTGAGGACCATTGGAGTTAGCTGCCTCCCCATGCTGCCAACCACAGCTTAATACCTTAATACCTCTGCTAACTTCTGTGTCTGTTAGAAAATGGATGGTGCGTCTTTATTCTCATAATATTATGACTTTATAATATTCCAACATTTTTCTCATAGTGTTATGACTTTATTCTTGTGTTTAAACATAAAAAAACCCTCTATCCTGCTCTATTACTCCGTCGTACTAAAGAGTGCGAATTATGTGTTAGCTTAGTAGAACAGCAGCTCTGTCATCAGAGCAGAAAAGGTGACTTAAGGTCCATTTATTGGCTTATTTCTATCTTACCTCCAAATATTTTTGAAGTATTTCTTTGACATGTTCTCTGCCTAACAGCAAAGTAAATATCTCAAGCCCATCTTCCAGCGTCTTCTCCCTCCAATCCTACTTATTGATTTTTCCCCCCTTTTGAAAAATAGATCTAAAAAAAGCCCTGAGCTATCTTACATTGCTGAGGGCCCTAAAGGACACCAGTAGTTCCCATGGTTGCTTAGGCCTGCAAGACCCCAAGCGGCTCTGGCAGGAGGAGAAGTCGGGGGTTATTCTGTTCGGCTACAGCCTCCCCCAGAGGATTCTGAACCCCCCCAATCCTCGTATGATGTTGCAACATGAAGGTGGCCAGCAGATACTACAGCAGACTAATGCCAACTCTGTGTTTGTGTTGTACTCCTCCATCTCCTCCTCCAGCTCATGTTCTTATCAGCTTATCAGGCGTCTGCTGGACACTCTGCTGTGTTTCTGTTCCGTGCCTGGAGGAACGGGCCGTGGAGGCCCGCCTTCTCTGATAGAGGAAATGTGAGTAACGTGGATCTAATCACAATACTTCCAACATCTCATTGCTTTCCACTCGTTTCTGAGACAGCACCGATATGATAGATGATTGATATCACTTCAGCGTGGGCAATTAAGAAAAGGAAAGAGAAATAAACTGTTCTGCTGGTTTTAAACATTAAACTCATGTGCTTCTTTTTACACAGCCACACCAAACAGCTGATAAACAAACAGGAAGTGGAGAAATGGATAAATATGACTGTAATTCAGTAAAGACACATTTAAACAAAAACATTTATTCAGGCGATTCTGAGCTGAAATATTCCGGTTTGTTCCTGTGTTTCACCTCTAGCATCTTTAAAGACGTAGTGGTGGGGGGGGTCTAAGGTATTGACTCAGAGGGCTACAGGTGGTAGATTCCTATTTGACTGATAGTACAGACACAGGTGAGCGACCAGCCAACCTGTCTGATGTCATTAGCCTGCTTTCTTCATGACAGTGTCCAGTTCGCATGGATCAATAACTGTGGGTGGAAACGAAAGGAAGACTAGGAATGTTCACAGATTACCGACCCCTAGCATGGCAGCCATTTTAAGCCACTATCCAAGTGTACGCTGCAAAAAATGTAAATCAAATTTTTTTTTTCTTAAAATAAGTGATTTTGTTCTCGAATTGAGACGTTTTGCTAATGGAATAAGATCATTTACATTTAAAATATGAAAAACAATTGCATTGTCTTATTTCAGTGAATATTATCTAATTATCTTATTTCAAGAGTATAAATCCTCATTCCATTTGCAGATCATTTTATTTACCTACTCAAATTAAGGGTAAATACGTTTCATTTAAGAACTTTTACCTATTTCTAGATCGTTTCTGAGGTTCAAACGTGTGTCTCTCCGGTTCAGTGGCTGCTTTGAAGGACCTGGAATGAATGAATTAATCTTAGTGACAGTTGGACTCAGGAGTAACTGGAAACAAGGAAAGGAAGGAAGGGACAATAATTGATGGATCGGTGGAGGCACGCCTGTCCTCCATTTTAGAGGAACGGACTTTTCTCCCGGCTGGACTGGTCCTGGATCGGTAATGTGCTAGAAACGGGAACTAGAAACAAGAACTAGAAACAGGAACTAGAAACATTAAATACAAATAGGAACTAGAAAATTGGACTAGAAATAGAAAATACAAAAAAGGAACAGAAACTAGAAACAGGAAATAAAAATAGGAAATACAAAAAGGAACAGAAACTAGAAACAGGAAATACTAACAGGAGCAGGAAGTAGAAACAGGGACTAGAAACAGGAACTAGCAACAGGAACTAAAAAACAGGAAATTCAAACAGGAAATACAAACAGGAACTGGAACTAGAAACAGGAAATTCAAACAGGAAATACTAACAGGAACTGGAACTAGAAACAGGAAATACTAACAGGAACAGGAAGTAGAAACAGGGACTAGAAACAGGAAATAAAAACAGGAACAAGAACTAGCAACAGGAACTCACAACTGGAACTAGCGACAGGAAATTCAAACAGGAAATACAAACAGGAACTGGAACTAGAAACAGGAAATATAAACAGGAACTAGCAACAGGAACTAGGGCTTCAATTCGCCCATTCTGAAAAACAATCCACTGGACTTTGTTCCCAAGTCTGAAGATGTTTCTCTTCCCATCCAGGAAGTGAACTCTAAACCTAACTTCATCCTTTTTTTTTTTTAAACATTACGTCTTGTATAACAAGTCCACATAAAAAAAAACAAACTAAAACTGGAGGGATTGAAAAAAAGGCGTGCAGTGGAGACCAGGCTTTATTAAAATCAAAATGGAAGATACTAAAAATAATGTAAACGAAGTAAGGACTGTGGTTTAAATTTAGCCCTTAAAGGATCATTAAATCAATCTTTATTCATCCTCCACTCTGCCCGGCATCAGAGGTCCACAGCTAGCTTCCAGAGCTACACTCAGCCACCCATCGCCTCCAATTCGCTGCTGTTAGCTCCTTTGGAGCACAGTTTGGTCAGCCAACTCTGCACCAGAGCTGGGTAAAGATTACTTTTCAAAACCAATCGCATGCACATAGAATACTGGAGAAGTTTTAAAGACGTTTGTAGTTCCCATGGTCCCTGAATGTAAGAGCTGGGAATAGGTTTTCAATCTGAAAACCAGTTTTTCTATAAACAAAGTTTTATTTTTCAAAACAAAAAGTTGAATCTTTTAATTTTTTTCTAGTTCCCTAGGTATTAGATATCGGACATTTCAGAATGCTTCACTGTCAGACACTCGTATCGGTCCCTAAAGGTCCCTGAAGTCAAAAGAAGGAAAATAACTTCCACTTTTTCTAAAACTGTGCTTCATAAATGCATGTTTTATGATAAAGGTTAAAATGAGGTTTAAAAATGTTTCTAAATAACAGTCCATGAACACAGAAGTGAAAATGCCATATTTCTCCTGAGGAACAAAAACTCATCTGTCAGAAATAAGAAGAGGAAAAAAAAAGTCTCAAAGCAAACACACTGTTCTAGAATAAAAATCTAAGAACTAAAATATAAACAGAAAACACAACAAAATAAGAATTTAACCAATAAAACTAGAAAACATGGAGTAACGCAAACGTATATCTGCTAGTCCGGCCGTGAAAACCTGTATTGCTCACATTGTCATAGTGATCCAAAGGATCTTCTCAGATTTTTATTTATTTTTTTAATTTAGCTTGATATAGGCATCAGCGCGCTCACAGTAGCACAAGTTGTTTCTACTGAGCCTGAGAGCCCAACAGAGAACTTTGCTCTCAATCTGCAGGTTTACTAGTGGTTCCTAGAATTCTGACAGCAGAAAAGGCGTAGGAGCCCAGAAATATGTTTACCAAAACTGAAAACATTAGGGTTACATGCTCTTAGACATGTCCTGGGGAACATGGAAATATGTAATAATCACACTATAAATAAAAGAAGTCATTTTTAATTTTTGATTTTAAGAAAAAATATTTTACTTCAATTCAAAATGGTGTCTGGGATGGATGAGGTTTGAGGACCCAAATCCAGAGGCCGGGAGGCAGAGATGAGTTTTTTGTAGATTTAATAAGACGTTCACAAACAACTGAGGCAGGAATCCAAAAATCCAACATGAAAAAGGTAAAACAAACCAGAACCATGGAGACATCAGGGGAAAACAATCACGAAGTAAGACGAGGTATGACAGAGTTAGACTAGAAACCAGCACTAAGGAACTGCACAAGGAGAGTATTAATGGGAGACAGAACAAAGAGAGGACTAACGAGCTGATTGGGAGCAGGTGTGAAGAGAGGAGACTAGAAGGGATCTAGGGAAAAAGGAGACCAACACAAGAGGGCAAAAGAGGGCACCAGATAAAAATCTAAGAACTAAAATATAAACAGAAAACACAACAAAATAAGAATTTAACCAATAAAACTATAAAACATGGAGTAACGTAAAACTGAATCACCAGACACTAGCTTAGTCCGGCCGTGAACAGCTGTTTGCTTAAATAAGTAGACAATTATGACTGTTGCTATAAGGTTCTGCTTCATACTGAAAATGGTTTTATTGAGTAAAAGCGTATACAACGGAGATGGAAAAGGGAGGTAACTAAGAGGGACAGGATAAGAGCTACAGGAGTTATATAGAGAGATAGAGACAGGAAAGAGTGCTTTAAAAGAAAGAAAATAAAACAGCAAAAATATGCACATAAGATCTAGAGTAACCCCTAGACGTCTGCTTCCAGACCTGGATGAGACGAGAGGAACAGAAAACAGAGAACATAACAGCAAAAAGAAGACAACAAGAAAACCAAAGTAAACATCTTAGAAAAATCTTCCAGAGCAGCAGGTATCCCTTGGACATCCGTGTGTGTGGAAGGAAGAACCTATGGTGATTCACAATATTATTCAGGGTGGTATATATATCAATAACTGAGGATTAATCCGTGAACACCTGGAATTAAGTTCCCGCGGTATGTATATATGAGCATGCATGCATACAAAAGATTCACAAAGCTTCTACAGAAGGAATATGCTTAATAGCAGGTGTGGGGGGGCTCAGACTTGCCCTACAGGACACAGGTCAGGACACAGTCTGGCTACAGATCCTTCTGGTTCATACTCCATTTACAAGGAACTGAACTAGGAAAAACAGCATTTTCATCATTTGCACCTAAAGCATGGAATGAACTTCAAGCCACTTTAAATCTTGAAGTACTTCCATCCATAAATTCTTTTAAAGACCTGTTAAAATCATCATTCACTGACAGATGCAACTGTTTTTGATTGGATGCCTTGTTTGCTGTTTGCTTTTTGGTTGTATGTGTATGCCCAATCTTGTTGTGTTGTGTTTACTTTTGCTATGATATGTAGCTGTGGTTGTCTTGTCTCCTGTGGTTTTATGTTAATGTAACTTTTAAGCCGCCTTCTTGGCCAGGACTCCCTGGAAGAAGAGTTACTTTAACTCAATGGGACTTTCCTGGTTAAATAAAGGTTAAATAAAAATAAAAAAAAAATAAGCACAGACTGAGAAACGCTTGATGAGTTAAACATATGAGGAAAGACCAACCACCTTCAGCCCAGTAAAAAAGCTCCAACAGATACTGAGGTGATGTTCGGATTTGGATCCTTTGATGGAGATCAAGTCTTGTTTCCCCTAATGTCATTAACCAACTTTAATAGGCTATGTGCACGATGTTGCTACGCAACTTCCGCTAAGTGAGAGGGGTAAGGGCGAATACTTCCGGTTCGGCTGTTCACCCACGGCAAGCAATGGCATTCTACACTCGCTGCCTGCAGGACCTTCCAAGATTAACAATCAGCGACGTCCTCCGGTTTATACGGACTTTATCTTCTGCTCCACGGAGTAAAAAAGAAAAAGGCTTCAAGTTTTACGTTTCAAACTACATTGACAACTTTGAAGGTAAGTAATGCAGCAGTTGGTCACTGCTAAGCCAATGCTAACTGCTAACTACCGAGATCATTTTTTATACTGTACATACATATACTGTCTCGTTTTCACTTATAATATATATGTTGTAACACAACTTCAAAGCCATTTTTTTCAGATCCTGTTTCAATGTTTTAACCACAGTTTCCAACAAAGACTCGTCAGGGAGAGTGAGCGTCAGGGCGGTCTGTTACAGATCGATGCGCAAAAATGATAAGCCTCATGAACTCAGAGTAGGGTGAAATCACAAAAAATGCTTGTTATATACAAAAAGGACTATATTTTGGGGGTCTTATGTAGCTCGTGTGCAGCAGAAGTTGTAAGTATTTCTAGCTGTTGTGTGTTGAAGTGGTAGTAACAGTGGTTTTTCCCTCTGGGATTAATAAAGTATGTCTGACAACAGCACACATACAAATTAGCTAACTTTAGCATTAGTTTAGCTACACGAGAGCCCCAGAAGCTAGTTTGTTATGACTACAGATTTTCGTTATATTGTAAGTTCAAATATATATGACTTTGTTAATGCTAAGGCCAGTTCCTAGGCCTGTTCATTCTGCTCTTTTCCTTCTTTTTACTTCATTTAAAGATTGGAACACAGTGCAGTTTCCTATGTGAGTGACGTCTGTTGTTTACGTTGCGTGTGTTTGGTTGGCAATTATATGTTCAGAAATGTGCATCTTATTTAAGGGATAACGTCAGGTAAGGATTATTTTTTGTAAACAAAGTTTCTTCATTGTACTATTACTTATTAAAAATTTCCATTCTGCCTACCAAGTCACTCGAATAAGCCTGCTCAAAGTTGTAGTTTTAGACGCTTTGTGATGCATAAAAAAGCTTGAAATTGATTAAAAACATTGATCAGCAAAAGCGCATTGTGCTGCAAATATAGTTCTAACTCTGTAGTCAACTGCAAGCTTTTATTTGCATCTTTGCAAATAGTTATGAAAAACAAATTGGAATGTCATCCCATTCAATTCATCTTTAACAACACACCTGAGCATAAATAAGCCATAGTAAAAAAAAAAAAAAGAAGTCCTGCACTTTCTTCCAGTCTTTTTTTCCACTTGTCAGCACTTTCTGCTTGCTAAACAATTATGATGTAACCGTTGCATAGTTTGACAGCTTATTTTTTTATTTAGATTACATTTGAGGACTGTTCCCCGGTGGAGATCACAGAAGTTGGGTGTTCCTGTGTGGCTGGTACAGTGCTGTGCAATCACAGTGTTGCATTGCTTTACCAAACTGCACACTACTGTGCTCTGAATTTGACTTCAGTGCCACCAGTACTAAGCTGTACGGAAACTGAACAGAGCTGGCACAAACCAAGGACCATGGTAAGTGAAACACAATAAAATGCTTTGTGTAACACACCCTACAATTTTATTTAAAACAACATAGTGACCCGTAAATCTATATAGACATGTTATCTGGACAACAGATTCTTGCTGATCTATAAAACGTTGATATTACATCACCACCATGAATACATGAACATTTAAACAAATAAGTCAGTAATGTTTTTTTTATTCTTGCCTAAGTACATGGATAATTAATATATACATTTGATATTCTACATTTACATTGTGTACCTTTCTGTGTGTGTTATCACTGTTATTATTTTTAAGCATTTAATTTAATTATTTTACAGGGTGTGAAACCAGGCCGTGTGCGTGACATGGTTTTTAAGTCTGCAAGACCAAAACAGCAGCGCACGGTCGGAAATGGTGTAAGGTAATTATTTTTAATGTAATTACTTATATTGAAGGTTGAAATAACTGAATGTTTTTTGAATACCTATTTTGAGTGACAGGATTTAATATGATTTTTTTTTTTCTTTTGAAGGAGCAAACGTTACAGGGCAGTGCGAGGTGACACACCAGACCCTGATGTTCTCAGGGTAGCAGAGGTGTACCAGGACTTTCCAGCTGACCTTGCACCTCTCATTACTACGATGGCAATTAGCGCTGATGTGCCTTTAGTGGATTCAGCCTTTGGTAAGGTACAGGAAGGCAGTCCGTTAGCTTTCCAGCATCCACTACCGGTCAGCCGGATAATAATTCGTCATGTGGATTCCCCTACACCGCCGTCACTGCCTCTTGACCACTATAATCTTGAGCCCACCTGTGTCCAGTTTGTCTGCAGCCAGCAGCAACAGCTTCAACTGGAGTGTCTTGCGACAACGCTGGAACAGTCCCGTGAAATTGAAATTGCCACCAGGGAGCAGAGCGCAACAGTCCAATGGCATAATATCCGGAGGCCCCGCATTACTTCTTCTCGGTTCCGGGAAGTCTGCCATGTGAGAGGAGCTACGTCTGCTTTGAGCTTAGCGCAGCGGATCAAGAAGGGTACAGCAGCCACAGCCGCCATGAAAAGGGGCTTAGCACTTGAACCTTCGGCTATCCAAGAATACTGTAGGATCAAAAACACCAACTTTTGGCCCTGTGGGTTCGTCATTCACCCTGATGCCCCATGGTTGGGCCTTTCTCCTGATGGTGTGGTTTTTGACCCGACAGAGAGGCCAACATTTGGTTTGTTGGAGATAAAATGTCCCAATACAAAAAGTTATGTGGATTGTCGCTATTTAAAAAAGTGCAATGACACAATGAAGCTTGCGTCAAGTCACAGCTACTACTGGCAGGTGCAAGGGCAGCTTCTAATCACAGGCATGGAGTGGTGTGATTTTGTCATATATGCAGAGGATGACATTCTTGTCCAACGCATTTATAGAGATCCAAGTGTATGTGAAACAATTAGGGCAAAGGTTGACCATTTTTTATTTTATGTTTACTTTTCCAATTTGTAGTTTATAAAATGTCATGGTTGCAGGTCAAACAAATTTTGGTTTGTTTGACCATGTTTATTGTGTATAGATTAGTAATGATTTAGTTAACCAATTTACTTCTGTTCTGAATGCTTTCCACCTTATGCCATGTTGTGGATTAAGTAGCTTTAATAGCACAATAAAAGTTTGTTGTTTGAGTATTACAGTTTGTTTATTGATATAAATTTCCCCCAAAAGTTTTTTAATGGAAACAGTGATTAAGAAATACCGGTATTAGTTTTATAAAATATTTTATTTGTGGCCTTCACAAACAAGTAGCACACTTTACAAGGCAAAAACAAGTACTTCAAAACGGTATCCTGTGAGGAAAAAAAAAAACATCTCATAAATTATTGAGGTGACTAGCTCATTCCTGTGAGAAGTTGAGTGTTTCAGAAATAACCACAATTCTCAATTCAGTCACTAGCCCATCCACATGGTAATGTGAGGAATGTGGCCATTTCCTCCTTTGCAGGAAACAAAGGGAGTTGCTCCAGCGCCAAGCCTTGTTTCAGAAATAACCACAATTCTCAATTCAGTCACTAGGGGGCAGTGAACATGAGACAGGGGAACTTCATTATGTTCACATTTTAATAATTTAATAACAACTACATTAGTTTGTGGAAAATCGACTAAGCTAACTAAAATTGATTAAAATAGTCTAAAAGATTACTAAACCAGATCAAACAACTGTGAAACTATAGATATTTTAGCAAGTTGCCCAAGCCTTCACAAGCGGCTCATTTTGGTAATTTACCAGGTAACAAGCCACATTGAACAGTTCATCAATGATCCCACATGCAGCCAGTGGGATCACGCCATCAAAAAATTTGTTCTCCTTCACTCTCCGGATGCAGCGCTCTAAATGGATCCTCAAGCGAGCAATGTTTTGGGTCTGAAGGACATCATGTGGGTTCATCTGCCTTTTCCCGGAGCGGAAAGGTGGTCTGTAGACCTTGCAGGGGGCCAAATTGTCAACTAGAAATCCCCTGTCAACCATTATGGCCATGTCAGGCTCTAGTACACTGATGATGCCAGATTGTTTGAAGAT
>JAGKQL010004235.1:0-14969 GCA_018398635.1 Cyprinodon brontotheroides
ACAGAAAATGGGCTTAAAGTGTAAAAAACCGAACTTCTCCTTTAAATTATTAATTCAAGAATATTCACTGAATCTTTTAGGTATTGTAGTAAGTTCGATTCAGTTTATTTATATAGCGTCAATTTGCACCACATGTCCTCTCAAGGCACTTTACAGAGACAGTTATGTCAAATATATATATATTTTTTTATATGCAGTTGTATTAGAAGAAATGGGGTTGTGTATTGAAAGGCACCTTGTAAAACGATCAGAACAGGTTTGCGGTCCCAATAGCTAACAATTCAGTGTATTCTCATTATGAGTTTGTATGAAATTGTACGAAAAGTTATGCACCGTAATTTCGTACGTTTTGGAGGTTTTTTTCGTCGTATGCGCATCTTACGCACTCATTTAATAACATACACTAAACCATAATCCTGACCCTAACCCCTAACCCCTAAGGTATAAAACATCAAGCAACGTAGTTAGAGACATGAAGAAGTAATGATTGCACTGTTTTTCCCATTTTTACATCCGTCCGTGGATCTGCTTTTTTTTATCTGTCTGCCTGCGCATGCGCACTGATGTGGTTTTTTGAGGAAAAACGTCCAAAACGTATGAAATAGATTGCATAACTTTTCGTACGATTTCATACGAAGTGATAATGAGAATATTTTGAACAATTGTTAACAGAAGCACAGGTGCCAATAGCGTGGCACGGAAATGAAAATACCAGTTTATCTGTTACAAACCAAAGCTGTACTAAACAACAGACCTCAGCTGAGAAACAGCTAACTGTAGCCAAATCTTTAGTGCAAAGCACCTCATATGACAGGAAAGGAGCAGGGTCACTTTGCACATAGTCAAAGATATGGTGCACCGTTTATTTATTGAGATGGAAATTTTATTTTTAGTCCATCTCGCCCACATCTAAACATTGATGTAACAAACCCCCCAAAAGGTTCTTTTACAAGCCTCAAACTTTATTGACATACAGAGTAAATGTTATAATAATGTGATTGTCAGTTGTTCTTATACCTAAGTAATTAATGACTCATGTGTGGTTTTAGTAAAATCAAAAACAGGTGGAAAAATATATCCAGTTTAAGGCTGCACCTAACAATTATTTTGCTAATTGATTAATCCATCTATTATTTTTTCGAATAATAATCGAACAGGAAAAAGTTCCTTAAGAGGATTTTTTGCAGAACTAAACGAGGTGAAACTGAAAATTTTCCACTCGAGGAGTTCTGGATAGAGCATATTGACAGACAAAATTTTTTTTTATTATCTTTTTTTTTTCTATTTTTAAAATTTTTTTATATAATTAGTGCTCTAAGTGGGTTTCTCTGTCAGCTAAAGGTATGTTTTAAAACCTCTATACTCCAGTTAACAATTACTCAATAACTAAATTAGTTGACGATTATTTCGATTAATCACAATTAATCTGATTACTTGTTTCATCTCTAATCTAAGTTTTGGTCCAGTCTAGTAGGTTAAAAAATAAAATTAAGAAAAAACGTCACACAATGATCTCCCACCAGTTCACAAAGAAAAACCCAAAGAAACTGTGTGGCATAACAAATATCTGTGCTCAACTGTAGCAGCACAGAGATGATAGGTCTCCTGGCACCGGTCCTAGCAGGATATGGACCTCCACCTTGATCCAAAAAGGAGACATCCTGCTTCAACTGATCCGCTAATAAAAGATTTTTTCTGCTGCCTCCTTTTAAAATTGCCAGTGGAGTGTTCCTTTCAAAAACACATGGCTCCCTCTACCATGATGGAGGACGTTACTTCAAAGGGAACTGAGGCTTAGCGGTAAGTTTGTGTCCACCCAATATTTTAAATACAGTACTGAAGCTCACAAATGTATAAACTGAAGTCAAGTCAAATGATGTACAAACTAATTTTGTCACAACTACAGTAGTAGTACTTTTTAATCCCTT
The DNA here is from genome assembly GCA_018398635.1 of Cyprinodon brontotheroides. Taxonomy (NCBI): domain Eukaryota; kingdom Metazoa; phylum Chordata; class Actinopteri; order Cyprinodontiformes; family Cyprinodontidae; genus Cyprinodon; species Cyprinodon brontotheroides. Next base: position 1,929 of record JAGKQL010004235.1, read on the forward strand.
CATAGAGTGCTGGTTTGTTAGGTCTCCTCCAAAGTACAATAATACCCATCAGTCTTCTACAACTTTTTATACTTTTATCTTAATTTCAAGTTAGGAAAAAAATCTGTCATGACCCACGGATGTAGAAATGGAAAGGTTGTAAAGGATGATATGTGCCACGTGCTTTAATATAATCCTGAAATGCAAGGCAGACAAGAAATTGCATGTTAGAGGTTGTGCACCTCTTTATGATCTGTTCCCCACTAAAGCTGGTTGGTACCCTTTTTTCTGAAATCTCTTTTACGAAGATCTTCAAAGATATAATCCACCTACATCCTGCTCATAAAAAAATCATCATGGCATGCATAAATTTCTGCTACACTGAGGAAGTTATTCTAGTAGTGCCATTAATATGACCTCTTACTGTTTCTTTTGGTTATTATTCAGTGATTTGGTTACAGAAATATGACTCATAGCCAACAGTTATGATTCAAGATTATTTTCTGCTTTAAAAGATTGTCTTGGTTTTATTTAAACTATTGAAAAAGGGAAAACGGCATTTCTGACTACCCAAAATCCTGTTGTTCTAGAAATATATTCTCCATAGAAAAGATTATGTTGTCTATATGCAAGTTGCATATTGTAACTAAACCAACTAGTATTCCAAAATACAGGTATATTATTTTGAAAAACATTTAATTTATTTATTTCATAAACAACAAAGCTGTGCATCTGGCTTTTAAGAGCAATCAACAGTTCGCAGCTTCTTCCACACAATGCCTGAAGAGATGATAACAAGGACATTTTCCTATTTAGAACATGTGTATTGGAATGAAAGACTTTACATTAAATAGCAGTAGAATATTACAACTGTAATAGCACCTTGTCTGTTAATTCTCAGAATATGAATTGGTGAATATGAGCTCATTTAATCTGAATGTGTATTGTGCCACAGGTAATAATCTCAGTCACACACAGTGTGAACCTCCGGATTTGTTTTCTACCTCTTTTATTGCTCCAATGTGCACAACAAGCCGACTGATAACAGTGGAGGACGTGGAAATGGGAAAGAGGACATTTGGGCTAAAAATAAGCTGTAATTCCTTGTTTTTGTTTATTTCTGCCGTCCATGGTTTTGAATTGGAGATTTCTTTTTTGTCAACCTCCCCTTTTATGTTTTCTGTTCTCTTATGTGTGTTCCCTGCAGTTTCTTTCCACCCGAATTTAGTTTCTTATCACAGCACCTGCATTGCATCAGTTTCCTTCAGTAGCAACCCTCCCTAGTTTCCTTTGTGCTCTTATGGGGTCATGTTGTAGCTCTGTTGTCTCTGAGCTTATTAATAATGCAAAATTTAACTTTTTTCTTAATTACAAGAAGTGATTTTTAGTCAAATATAATGTTTGTAAATCTTTTTTTTGTCCCACGATGGGGAAATTATCTCTCTGCATTTAACCTACTCCCTTGGGGAGCAGAGGGCTGCCTCAGTTGGTGCCAGAGCAGCAGTCTGGGGTTAACGTCTTATTCAGGGATCCAGAATGATAGTCGATTGTTGTCGGAACATTTTTATCTTTCTCTGATTATATATTAATATTCATATTTACTCACTATAAAAGTTTTCACTCAGTCTGTTTCTCTCTCTCAAGGTCACACATTTCTCTCCAGGCTGGTGTTTGTAGACCGGGCATAGCTTCTCTCCTCCCATAACAATCAGATTCTTTCTCAAGGTTTATTCAAAATATTTAATGTTAACCAAAGTGTGTAATTTGTTATGACTCTGACTGCTTTTTCATTATTTGTAAGAGTAGGAGGACAGAGCCCTGCCCAGATCAAGAACAGAGCAGAATGCTGTGCCATGAAAGCTGTATGATGAGCTGTTCTCTCTTTGCAAAGATTATTAATAAATGTGCCAACTGAGAGAAATCCATCGATCTCCTTTTATTTAACTAGGATGAATAGTTGAATATTTTTTTCCCCCACGACATCGATGGGAGTGGGGCTTGAACTCAGAACCTCTGAGCCCCAAGCATAATGCTCTAACCACTGGGCCATGACTCCCCCCATACCCCATTATTTAGAGGGCTTTGAAGATAAATTGAGGCAGAAGATGTCTTTCAGTCATCAATGCACACATTCAGCGACACACAGGAGACTCTTTCAAACTCGACACCGTTTCATTCATAACACCTGTCCCATCAACCAGGAATCAGAATCAGAAATACTTTAATAATCCCAGGGAGAAATTACTTTGGTTACATTACTCCATCTGTAATAGAGTGACTATAGGACCAGTTTGATATAACACAATTTCATACAATATATATATAATTAGGGGGTCCCCGCTCCATCTCACCATCAGTTTGGGGTCCTTGGCCTGGAAAACGTTGAACACCCCTGGTCTAGACATAATACTTTTACAAATATTCACCATTTGTTTCTTGAGCTGATTTGTAGCAGAAGAGCCTTAAATGAGTCATAACCTGGTATGTTGCATATATAGTCCTTATGATATTGTCTTTAAACTGACATTTAGTCATCCCAGGAGAGAAAAATATAGAGCACACATTGACCCTTTTTCATACCCCTTTTGTGTGTGTTTGAGGGTACACATGAGAATTGACTTGTGTTTATTAGCAATAATGTGGATGAAGCATTAGCAACATTAGCCATTAGCAATGGTTTTCCCGTCTCTTAGACAACAGGTCAAATTTACACAAGCAGCAACATTTACTGACTGCCTGCAGCTGAATCCCTGTTTGGTATAATAGACGGACGACAGATGGCAGTGATGATAGCAGGGTGGGCTAATGTTAGCATCCTTCCATGATCTACATTAACCCAGGAGGAGGACTGAAATCACCCTCTATGGTTAGCACACTCTTGTGAACTTTTCTGTTTTGAACAAAGAGCCCACACACACACAAAAAAAAGTGTGTGTTAGTCTCAAACTTTGGCTTTTTTCTCAGGTTTTCACTAAAGTCCAACACAAAGATTTTAATAGAAAAAAGGTAAATTTATAGATCAGTCCTTCATATTCATATTTTCATTGCCACTCATCCACTTTATGGGGGAGTGACACGGATGCATCACTAGTCCACATTCTAAAAACATTTGCCACTAAGGCCATCTACTGGTAAGTTTGCTCCTACAAACTGTCCGCTAGATAAAACTTTCCACTGGAGTTTAGTGATTGCAGAGGGCTGCAAGACATTCCTGAACTTTCTACTTGCCATTAAGTAGTGTGATTCCCTGCAGCTACAAAAAATCTGTGGTATTTATAAATTATTAGATAATTAATGGTAAATTATTTGACATTACAGAAATTGCATGCTTGTCATAAATGATCACCACATTTCTGCATACTAACCTCAGTGACTTGGACCTCATCACCACAAATACAATCTGCATTTTCTGTAACATCAATAAATGATCTCTAGCTTTCTGCATTCTCTCACTAGTATTTTAAGATTGTATTTGTGTTGATGAGGTCAGAGTCATCGAGGTCAGACTGCTTCTTTGCCATCACAAACGTATATTCTCCTTACAGGTTTTATAACAGATCCAAGCCTTGACTGACGTTGTCAAAAGCTCCAAACCTTGGATCCAATATTAAAAACAGAGAGATCTAAATGAGTTGATAAAGTCTTTATTTCACTAACAGCGTGCCTTTGCTCGTCAGCTGGAGCAGATAAACCGGATCCTCTGGTTCAGAGTTCAGTCCGATCCCAGAGGAAGGAGATGAATCCGAGAAGATGTCCTGGGCTAGCAGCGGGCGCCGTCCATGGAGCTCTGGGTGATGAGCGGAGCTGATGTCAGCCAACCATGAGGAGCAACAGTGTCCAGAAGGGAATATCCAAAGCAGAAGTCATAGCAGAACCAAGTTCATGGACCAGAAGATCAGAGAACTGATGAGGTACAGAAGAGGAATCCAAGCCAAGGTCAGAAGAACAGTCCAGGTTCGGTAAGCCAGTAGAATCCAGCAATCAATCCAGAACAGAGCAGATTAACAGACAGACAGGGGCAAAGCAAAACTCGGGATCCACAGGGCAGAAACAGGTCAGTATCAGATAAGCAGATCAAAGATCAGAATGCTAGAGTTACTCACACTGAAAGGCTTTAATAATCTGGCAGTGGTAGCTGGAAAACATGCAGCATATGTAGTAGCTGGAAACAGGTGGATAAAAAAAAAACAGGCAGAGCTAAACAGGTGAGTAGAATGAGCAACAAGCCAGCCAAGAGTGCCAAGATCATGACAGATGTAGCCTCCACCAAAGATGAATGACATCAATTTAGAAGAAAAACACATGTAGGCAGAGTGGAAACATGACTTTTAATTTAAATCGTCAGGGGGAAACATTATTTTTGAATATTTTTGACTTAATTATATGTTTCTGCATGTCACAGTCTGCTGTTTTGAATTTTTTTTTTTCTGTTTAGGTTTTTAGTTTGTGCTTTTCAGACACTCTTAGATTAGTGTTATTCTGTTTTTTCATTCAGATTTATTTTATTTTGTTCTATATCCTAGTTTAACTTTTCATTGGTGTTTTTCGATTATCTATTTATGTTTATTCCCTGTGATTTTAATTTGTCTTTTGTCTAGCCTTTTCCTCTTTAGTGTTTACAGTTATCTTTAGATTATATTTATTCATGGCTTTATATTCATCTTTAGTTATTCAAGTCTCTTTTTGCTTTAAATTTCCTTCTGTCATCATCTGTTTTAGATCACTATAGTCTCATTTCATTTGTGTTATTTCAGTTAATTCTAAGTTACATTTGTTTACCTACCTGCTGCTCTTTTATCGCCCCCTACTGTCACTCTCCCTCTTCCCTCCACACATTCCTTCCATTGGTCATTCTAATCCAGTCATTGTCCTATTCTCCTCTCCAGTATTTATAGCCCTTCCCTGGGTTGCTCTCGTTGCCTCCTGTATGTTCCCTCCCAATATGTTTCCATGTTCAGCTTCCTGTTTATCTTTAAATGTTTGTTCTTTGATTTATGGTGATGTGCCAAATGCTTCAATAAATTTACAAAATCTACTCTCTGCCTCCGCCTCTGCATTTGCGTCCCCAACAAACTTCCACAAGCTCTGTATGTAGAATAATTGATTTACCATCATTACCAGGGATGCCAATGGATGTCTTACGGTGTAAGCAAAGCTATGACACATCCTGAGAAATGCAACAACAACAAACAAAAAACACCCTAAAAAACTGTGCAAAATGCAAATTAGTAACAATTCACTGATGTTTTAAATAATTACTAGAATTGTGAAGAATATTTATGGGAGGGAACAGCAGCATACTCAGGTTTATGTAATCACAAGAACAAGCTCCTATAAATTCTTGGCCAATTTATATGCAAATGATTGTAAATATTCCTCAACATCTGTACTGAAAGATGGATTTTTATGAGGCAATACTTCACCATAATGTGTGAGCCTATAGCACACATAATTAACACAAAAGCAGTGTTTACCGCAGGAGGGATGACACGTGATTTCAAAGGCTCAGTACCATATGCATGCAGGGCTCCTCCATCTTATGCAAATCGTCAGGCAAGGGGTTTTATATTCCTAAGACAAGGAGCCTGAAACACATGCAGCAAAAAGACACAGAGAGGATGGATGTGAGCAGAATTACTGATGGGTTTGGGGATGCAGCCATGTATTTGTCAGCGCTGAATCTGGTAGGAGATATTATCATTGTGGAATGGCATTATAACAAAATCTACGAATGGCGCGAATCAAATGAGGGCGACCTAGTTTATCAAAGTCTAGGTAGCAGCTTTGATCTAAGGTTGACAATAAACTCTGTTTTCAGGCCATGTTTGGTGCTTGGGGAGGTGATGCAATGATAAGGACTCACTGAGTCTACTGTGGATGCTGTCCTTCTATAGAAGCTACCATGAAATCCATGCTCTGCAAGGCTTTTGTGTTGTTCCTCATCATGAAGAACCTTTTTACTTTTCTGCTGCATAAAAACAGGACAGAGTTTATGATATGCCGTCTGTTCTGGTTGCTTATTCAGACAAAATACAAGACAAATAAAAGTTTTGTTTGTCTATTTTTGTTACAACCGCATTTTTCCATTATACTTCACAGAAAATATTATGAATGCTTATAGTTAACCTACAAAACTTCCTGAAATTCAGCTTTTCAAAAGAGGTAGAGTACATTTAAAAGTTAAAGGGACACACCAGAGAAAAATGATGAGATGAAAGTAGAGTAGTGCTATTAAAAATAGCACATAAAGAAAATGAAATGCAAAACAATTACCTCTCTGACATTTGATTTGTTAGACTTTTTGTGTAAATGAATTTTTCTTTGTTCTGCTTTAATGGGGAAAGTAATTTAATTGAACTGCTGCTGCTGCTAATGACCAAGAAATATGGGTGTTTCTTGTCATCTCTTATTTCTTTTTCTTTATCTCTCCTCCTACAAGGCAGGATATGTAAATATTTAAAAAGGCTGTTCAGAGATTTGATAAATGCCATCCAATAGGAAATAGGCACTTTTGATTTAATAATCTACCCTCAGCGGGCACTTTATTGGTCACACCTGTTCAAAAGGCACACAAACAGAAACTCAGCCAATGGCATTGTTGCAACTCTTTGCATTTGAGGAAACTAAACATTTGGGAAACTAGACTTCTGGCTATCTTGGACATAGTGATCGGTTCAGTGTATTCTATGGCCCTTAAATCTTGACAGTACTGAGTATACTGGAGATGTGGTGGAAGACGTGATTCACATCATGAATGTGTGACAGGGTGTGGTTTTCTTCATTAGCTGACAACACATAAAGTTACAAACTGATTAATCAAATCCAGATTTTTTTTTGCTTTAATGCCCTATAATCAAAAAGGATTAAAAGTACCGTATTGAACTGAAATCCATTCTTTAAAGTTTTTATAAAAATCTAAGCAAAAGTGAGGTAAATACTTTCTACTTAGAAATCCCTTCAACATAACTCTCCAACATGAAGAACATAACATTTCTGTTCAGAGGATGAAATGATAAGACTCATCAGTAATTATGGCGGGATGATATGATCCGCATAGCACTAATGAAAGCTGTGCATTTTGGTTTCAGGGCTGCATTTTACTGAGTGGACAAGGCAGAGATTTTTGCTGTTGCTGCAGGATGTCAAACTGTCAGATTAAAACCTCCCAGGAGCAAAACGACTGCAGCCAAGACAACAGAGGAGTTGAAGAAGCTTTCTACGGCAATAATTCTTCACTCTGATTGGCTGACTGGACAAACATATGATCCTGAAAAGTTTCTTTTATGCTGACTTTAGCTTTTTAACATTTCCCATGAAGAAGATTGCATCTCTGAAGCAACATCTATGATTTGTTATAAGTCTGATTTAAACCTGTTTGTTGAAGCGGTTGCCCGCTTCCATGCCTTTCATTAATACAAAAACTTGATGTTAAAGCATCTCCAACTGCTAACAGCTGCATTAATTTGATGCTCTTTGCAGATGATGTGAGTCTTTATTATTACCAGGGGAAGAGTAATATTGAATCTTTAATATATGTTTCAGCTGAGGCAGAGTAATACTTTGACTATTTACCGGTATGGAACTGCATGTTCATGGTTGTCTCATGTTTCTGTCTTTATGCCATCTTTAACAGTTGGATCAATAGAATCAAACAGAGTCAGAGATTTACAAATTATTGAATTCTCTAATAAGCAATAAGTCATTCAGCTACAGAGAGCCCTCAATGGTGCCTCCAGATGACTCATGTCACAGCACCACATCGATCCTGTACAGTATATGGTGCTGTGCAGAGGTGCAACTTCAAATAAACTTACCAGAGCAAAATATAACTCGAATGAAAGCAAAACATACGCTAAACTAAATCTCCATAAAAGTGAATTATTAAAAAAATTTTTGTAAGAAAAAAATCCTTCTGCTCCAATAAAGGGAGAAGAGGAGATATTGGCCTTAAACTCTTCATTAATAATTAAAGAGGCACCATTATGAAAGAACATTCAGCACAGAAATAAAACCTGTCACCATTATATTTATATAGAGGTCATTCATAACATCTCAAGGTACTTTATGTATCACTGTATGACTGATTATACATTTTTGGGGGTTGTTATGTGTAGTTGGTTATTTATTCCCATGTCAGCATCCTTCTCGTTCATATCCAACCCCCTGCTTCCCCAAATCTATGAAGCTTCTCTTTTCTTCATGCTCAGAATCTGGGGATTCTGATCTTCATCCCATCATTTGTCCAAAATACAAACCATCCCTCATATCAAATAATTTTATATGACACACTCTAAAGTAAAATTCTTATCAACTTATTTTAGCTTTTGCCAACGTGATTTATTACCACAAGCAGAAGGTAAGACTTATCTACATTTGTTGTTAAATATTATTTAGCATGTTTAATTGGTTATAGTGATGTGACTGATTACTTTCCACCCCAGTGCCGTGTAATTAAAACAGTTGCAATCAATCAACCCGTTAGAGGAAGAACTTTACTGTAAATAACAGGGAAGGAGAATCATCAATCAAAAACTGAAGGAAGAATGGCAGAAAGAGTGAGATGGGGACAGAAGAAGAAGAATCAGAATGGAGAAAATATTAGTAAAAAGACATAACGAATTTATTCCTATAACTTTGACCTGAGTGAAAATGAAGCAAAAAAGGCCATTTAAGGATAAATGGTTTGTACTTGGTAGCACCGTGTTAGCTCACTCTCTTTTCAAAGAATATCCCAGTCACCCATTTATAGACACATTCATCGCGTACGGTGGCAGTTGTGTTTAGATTTTTACCTTTTAGTAAATTGTTTATAAATGGCAAATTACGTATATACAAAAAACTACCCCTTAGTGCCTAACATGTACTTAGATACAATGTTGTTCCAGTTCAAAAAATAAAAAGGAACAAGCTTAAAAGTTCAATTCTCACAGCTCATGTTCATATTTTATTGTTTGACGTTTTCAAAAAAATGAACTAGCTCAACTTCATTTGGTAAAATAAGCTACAATCCTATACAATAAAACTCACATTTCACCTTTTATAGGAAAAGTCCAGTCATATTCAAGAATTCAAACTTCTAAAAGTACTCATTTTAAAGTACTGCATACTTTTCTATAAATGATAGGTGTTTTTAATTAAGAGTAATTTCATTTGATTGTGATTTACTGGAGGCATCCATGTATGTCAGAGAACACTACTGCCAACTACTGGTTTGTGACGTCATAGTGCGGTGTCGGCTGTTGATCAAGTCCCAGTGCTGTATCTGGTGTTTGTCACAACATGTTATTATCCAAGTAATCTTAAAAACATTCTTCTTTGAAATGTTGGCTACATATTACGTTTTTTTTTTTTCTGGTCAGAAGTTCGACAGCAAATCCCCCCTCTTCAAGTTGGCAATCCAACAACCAGGACCTCAGTAACCCGACCATCCAACTGCCATGATCGTGGGCATTGTCAGTTTAACTATAGGTCTTGCGGACTTCAATGGTGAAGTCCTCTGGATCTTAAAAAATTGTTTCTGATTGCAGATGTTTCTAGTAGTTCCCATTGATTTTGCTTGTTAAGCGTGGAGAATGGCCTTCAGCTTACTGCACCGTGACGTCACTGCTGGAAGATGTCAGGAGTGAGGTGTTACTGTACTTGGGCAAAAACGACCACTCCCAAACTCAGTGATCTTTTACTGATTAACACTAAATGCATTAAATCACCGCAAACGTATTCGTTTTTGGTGTAGATAATGATCCATTGATTATTTCTTGCTGAATGGACTTTTCCTTTAAATGTGTGATCATTATATATAGAAAGAAATTGAAAATATGTGCAGTGAAGCCTTTATTTTGTCAAATTAAACAGAACTTCAGAAACATGCATGTACATTCAGGTTCTGCTGAAAAGATCTGTATCAAAAATGATTTCTTACGTTCCTCTTTTAGTAGAAGATATTTGCCAAGATAGCTCGGTAGCTTTAACTACTGTATATTTAAAGTGGACGTGGCTGATGCACAGACTTTTTGTTAATTTCCGGGTGGGCACAGTTTCCACAAAAAGGTGAGTTTTTTTATGTCCAAGTCTTTAAAACTCTGCCAAGTGCTCTGCAAAACTTGCATCGGAAATACCAGTAGATAGTCTGAATCACGCAGGCATACTAGCATTTGACATGCTGGTCTGTCATGCTGTTTACAATAAGTGCCATAAATGGCGTTATCCAATCAAAGTGTTATTAATTGAACAAGCAGCAAACTCAGTGGATTAACCAGCAGCTACTTCCATTTTTTAAATAAAAGTTAGGAGACGGGTTGGTTAAAAAATTAGAGATCATAGCACTGAAAATCAGTTTGTTAGACATACTGAGCTTTTACAGCTAAAAATGGCAACAGTTGTAAGTTTATACAAGTTGTATTATAATGCAGTTAGCTTTGATAAAACATAGTTTGTTCTTCTTTACCAGTTAAAAAGCTTGGCTTCTCCAGCAGAGGACCCATAAATCCCAGTTTCAGGTTTAAATTAAGATATTTTCTTATTGTACTGACAGAATCAGACTGCAAAGCTTACATATCTGGAAACTTTTGTTTCTGGCATCATTATATTAGCAGAGCACAGAGAGAAGCAGAGAGCTGCAGATTTAAAAGGGAAATAGATTTACTGGGATATGCAACATGCAATAAAATATATCCCGCGTTTACCAGCATTTTACAAGAAAAAATGCGATGCTATATTACAAATACAGCATATCATATTTTCTTGATAATTAGAATTGAAATTGTACTTCTAGGGATGCAGAGATATATCGATGTGCTTGGGAGGGACGGGGGTGGCGATGGCGGTGAGGGCATTGGAAGATCAGTTCTCTTTTGTTTCTCAAACAATAGGAAAAACATTCAGTAAATATATGTTTGAGCTAATTTTGGAAAATACAAAAAACCTAATGAAAGCCTTCGGTTGAGTAACTGTCGGTCATCCCGCCACCACCTGTCTCCACCAACTTTAATCAAAAAGTTACACCCTTGCATTGGATGCATTCATGCACAAAATGTTTTAAATATATTTAAAAAGATTAGAAGCTCCAAATGAAAATGACTGGAAACAACATAGTCTGTGGACTCCCTGCCTTACCACCCACAAAAAAACTTTTTATCCTGTCTGTTTTAGTGAAATCGTCACTCAATGTGCCACAGTGTCCAGAACAGACATGTTGTCAAAAGTAAAAGATGCTTTTTGAAAAAAGAATCAAAGAAACAGTTTTAATTGGGTTGTGGCATTTAGCATGCTGAGATCCTTCTCAAAGCTTCTCCATTATGTCTGAGTGACTTAAGCTGCAGGAAAAAAGCTTTTACGTGACAGGAGGGATGTTTTAAATATTTGATCTTCCATAAAATATCAAAACATCTCTTAATTAAAATATGAAAGTGAACAGTTTTTACTGCATATCAAAACACCACTTTCTAATTTTTTTCACACCTTTGAGTCAAGAAAAACGGGATTATTGTTGCTGCAGTAAGCTTGTTTTATATTTATATTTTGTAGAGTTATTCATCTATTATTACAGAACTATATTTCTTTTTTCTCCAAATTACAGATATTTTTGGACCAATTACAAGTGGTTTTCCTTCTAAAGGCAGTAGTTACAGCCAGTAAAACCGAATGTCAAGATGAAACACATTGACCTGTAGCCTAATATGAAGATCATTTCCAACAAACAGTCTGACTAATTATTATTTCTGCTGAGTACAATAAATTATACAAACGAACAAAACATTTTTAATTCTCTGTAAGGAATTTATAAACCTATGTTTTTAAGTTTGGCATTACTGCTGAAAACCATTCGGGAATTATTCTACCAGTTTTGTATCCTGGATTTATTCATTGAAATGTGAAATTTCCTCCCTCAGTTTGACTTCCCTGTTTTGTCACAAAAAGAAAAAAAGATGTTAACTCTTGAAGCTGTCGCGGAGAATCAAGTAAAAAATGCTGTAATTTTCTGCTATTTCGAGATCATCATTTTGGCTCTGACTCACTGCTAAGTTTCTACCGATTTCTGAGAATTTTTCTCTGAACTTAAATGTCTTTGTTGTGCAGTTTCAAAGAAATGTCAATTAAAAACAATAGTCCAGGTAAATACAGTACTTATTGGTGAAGGGTGGAATTCTAATTGGACTAGAACCAATATAAAAGATTGGATAAGGTCCAATAACAAGAAAGAGAGGGGCCAGATTATTTCCATATGTGTGTAAAAAAACCTAAAAGAGGGAGCCTGAGAAGGGATTATGGTATAAGGAGCTTTGTGTGTCTTTGGTGGGAACCTGGGGCCTATATCCCTCCCAAGGAACAGATCAAAAACAAGGCTTTATGTTTTTAAAACTACTTCTGTGTTTCGTCTGCACACCGAAAAAAAACAATCTAGAAATTAGTAATCATTTCTTAAAATCAGGGTGCATTTGCAACTGTTTGAGCAGGTAAAATGATCTGCCAATGGAGATAGTATTTTTACTCTTAAAATAAAATAATTAGATAATATGCACTTGAACTGAGACAATACAATAGCTTTTCCTTATTTTTAAATGTAATTGTCTTGTTCCATTGGCCAAGTATCTCACTTCCCCTCAATTCAAGAAGAAATGCACTTTTTGAAAAATGTACTTTTTATTTATTTTTTTTGCTGTGTGTTTTTGATCCGCAATTATTCTGATAATCAAGTAGTTTAAATAAAAAATAATAAATAATAAATATAAATATATTATAGCGTAAAGTAACACAGAGTAACATTTAGCCACAATGGGTGTTTAAACCAGCAGATTGAAGTTATGGAGTTACTTGTAAAAACAAGGAAGCATTCACCCTCAGCATTGAATCCTACATCAGAGAAACAAAAAGGTCTGATCAGGTAAGGGAGTCAGATCTGTTTTTGTTGGCTAACAAAACTTTTTATCAGCTCTTTGGTTTTAAGGGAGCTCAGACTGCCGCAATATAGTGCTCTTTGTCACATGACCCGATTAGTGGCGGATCGACCCGCTGAACTTATATAGATGCGTTTCAGAAGGGGTGACATCATCACTATTCTACCTT
>JAGKQL010004237.1:0-15890 GCA_018398635.1 Cyprinodon brontotheroides
ACACAATAAAATGGAAATTAATTATTTAAAAATCATACATTGTATTTTTCTGGATTTTTGTTTTTAGATTCCATCACTCACAGTTGAAGAGTACCTATGATAAAAAATACAGTCTACTACAAGCTTTGCAAGTGGGAAAACCTGAAAAATCAAATACTTGTTATCTAATTGTATATATGAGGTATATATATATATATATATATATATATATATATACCTACCACCGCCACTTTATTAGGTACCCCATGCTAGTAACGGGTTGGACCCCTTTTGCCTTCAGAACTGCCTCAATTCTTGGTGGTATAGATTCAACAAGGTGCTGGAAGCATTCCTCAGGGAGTTTGGCCCATATTGACATGATGGCATCACACACAGTTGCCGCAGATTTGTCGGGCTGCACATCCATGATGTGCATTCTCCCCGCTCCACCACATCCCAAAGATGCTCTATTGGATTGAGATCTGGTGACCGTGGAGGCCATTTGAGTACAGTGAACTCATTGTCATATTCAAGAAACCAGTCTGAGATGATTACAGCTTTATGACATGGCGCATTATCCTGCTGAAAGTAGCCATCAGAAGTTGGGTACATTGTGGTCATAAAGGGATGGACATGGTCAGCAACAATACTCAGGTAGGCCGTGGTGTTGCAACGATGCTCAATTGGTACCAAGGGGCCCAAAGAGTGCCGAGAAAATATTCCCCCCACCATGACACCACCACCACCAGCCTGAACCGCTGATAAGCAAGGCAGGATGGATCAATACCATGCATGGTGTAGCGCCAAATTCTGACCCTACCATCCTAATGTCGCGCTTGGCAGTCCCGAGACTCATCAGACCAGGCAACGTTTTCCAAATCTTCTATTGTCCAATTTCCATGAGCTTGTGCAGAATTGTAGCCTCAGTTTCCCTGTTCTTAGCTGAAGAGGTGGCACCCGTGTGTGTCTTCTGCTGCTGTAGCCCATCTGCCTCAAAAGTTCCACGTACTGTGTGCATTCAGAGATGCTCCTCTGCCCACCTTGTTTGTAACGTGTGGTGGTTATTTGAGTCACTGTTGCCCTTCTATCCCATCTCCAACCAGTCTGGCCACTACTCCCTCTGACCTCTGGCATCAACAACAAGAGCAGCGCCATTGCGAACTGCAAGCCAAAGATGTTTTTTTCTTTTTCTTTTTCGGACCATTCTCTCTGTAAGCCCTAGAGATGGTTGTGCGTGAAAAATCCCAGTAGATCAGCAGTTGAAATGAACCAGACCACCCCTTCTGGCACCAACAATCATGCTGCTTCAAAGTCACTCAAATCACCTTTCTTCCCCATACCATGCTGGCTTGAACTGCAGGAGATTGTCTTGACCATGTCTAACTTAATTAAATGCATTGAGTTGCCGCCATGTGATTGGCTGCTCCAGAAAGTAAGTGTTGACCTTGAGAGCAGTTGGACAGGCGTGCCTAATAAAGTGGCCGGTGAGTGTATATCCATTCCCATACACAGGCCTCCGGTTTGTGAATTTGTGAATTTGGTGTTTTCTAGGTGTGTCTCTGTGGCCGGACCTACATCAGCACATGTTCTCCAGCCTGACTCCCAACACCAAGTATTCTCTCATCCTATCGGTTGATGGTGATCTCCGTGACATCACCACAGTAAAAACCCAGTTTGGTGAGAAGTTCAGCCTAGGAACCCAGATTAAAGCGATAGCTGCTTGTTCTTTTAAATCATCCAGAAAAAAACAAACCCAGAAACTGAGTAGATTCTGTCATGAAGCTGCAGATCCAACCAGAAAAATGAGCATCAGAGCAACTTCAGAGGAAATAATGTTTGGAGCAACAGTGGGTCAGCAAACAGAACCGGATCCGTTGATTAATCTGATGTCTGCAGCGCTGCCGTCATTTAAACAGAATTCTGCCAAACTGAGCAGAATCAGCATGTTTCTCAGAGACGTCGATCCGTTTCATATTTGGTTGTTTTTCTTCCTCAGATGAGGCTGTAGTGGTGGCGCCACTGGTTCCTCTGCTGCTGCTGATCATCTCTGCCATGATCTGCTTCCTCCTCTTCAGAACTCTGTGAGAACCTCCACCCCTCCCTCATTATTGATGTGAAGGTGTTGCTCTTCTCTCTTGTTTATTGTCCTGAAGTTGTCTGAAAGGTGCTCTAAAAGCATGATATAATTATAGATGCTTATCTGCTGAGGATTTACTGGGTTGTTCTTTTTATGATGGTTTTTATGTTGATGTTCTGTGCATCGTCATCTGGTTCACAAGATGTTTCCTCAGCACTGAAATTAAATTATTTTTACTAAATCAAACATTGGTTTAGAAATGTTCAATAACAGAGAAAATCTTCCAAAAAGCGATAAAGTTTTCTCCCGCTGTCAACAGGTTCTAATTTCTATAAATCACATTTCTATGCAGATACAATTTGTACTTCTTCCCCCCCATCTGCAACCCTAACAGAAGTATGGTGGGCCAGTGGCTGCTGAACCCAAACCGGGAGGTAAACTGGTTTTTATTCTCTGTCTAACTGGGAGGGAGGGAGGAAAGAAGGAAGGAAGGGAGGGAGGGAGGAGGAAAGAGGAGAAGGGTGGGGAGGGAGAAGAAAGAAAGAAGAAGGAGAGGGAGGGTAGAAGGAGGTGGGAGGGAGGAAGGAAGGAAGGAAGGGAGGGAGGAAGGAAGGGAAGGTGGAGGAAGAGGGAGGGAGGGTGGGTGGAAAGGACGAAGAAGGAAGGAAGGAAGGAAAGGAAGAAAGGAAGGAAGGAAGGAAGAAAGGAAGGAAGGAAGGAAGAAGAAGAAGGAGGAAAGGAGGAAGGAAGGAAGGAAGGGTTGGTGTTTTGAGGTGGGCATGCGAGTAGGTTTGTCCCTGCGATATATAGCCCGTTGTTGGTTTTCCCTGGACGCGGCTGCGTCCTCCAGCGTGAGGAACAGTGGATCCTTAATCTGATCTGAAATCTCATACCTAATCTATATTATTTATCCTGTGAAAGATATTTACTATTTGAGTGCTACTATAGGCTTAGACTGCTGCTGGAGAGGACATAGGGACCCCCTTTTTCATCATTCTGCTTCATTCTATCTCTATTCTGCCCCTCTGCAGAATCTGTTAAGTTCAATCTCTAACGCTCTGCTCTCTGCTTTTTCTCATAGTAGCTTCATCTGGTCCTGTTCCTGTTTGTTTGGCTGGTTGACTCCATCCTGAGAGAAATATCAGCTGTGCTGCTGCCATCAACACCTTTTGTTTCTAGATGTTGAGTTGGCCTGTTTTCCAGTGTAGTCCTGTTTCTCTGACTGTGACTAACTGGATGTGCTCTCTTCATCCTTCTGACATGGGAGCTGTGCACGAGCTCGCGTTCCTGGCTGTCTCAGATTCCTGGATGGTGAAGGATTACAGCTTCTAGGAGACAGTCATCTTATCCTGGTATCTCATGAGGAGCGGCTCTCATCATCAGAAGATCTGCGCGAGAAAACATCCCTGTGGGCCATCAGCAGACTGGCCGCCTTCACCTCGCCTGGTTCTGCTGGACTTTTCGGATGTTCAAAGGGACCGATCCAACCACAGGACAAGGCTTCGACATCCAACCAATCAAACAGCAGCAGCTCGATTCACTTCAGTCAGTTTTCACATCAAAGGATGCAAACATCTGGTTCTCCTCACAGAGAAGAAGCCATTTATCCAACGTCCCATCATGGCGGTGAACTTCCCAGTGTTCCCAGATTAGCTCCTGTGAGACAACTTGTATCAGAGAGTGAACTGAGCTGGAAGGCTTACTTGGAAGTGGAGTATATCACCAAGTCTTTTATTTTAAAAGCAACTATTACTGGATCTCAGCAGAGGTTTTAATGAGCTAAAGGGAAACCAAATCTTTTATAGATTTGTTGTTGGTTTTTAAATAAATAACTTTCATTCTTAAGCTAAAAGCTGCAGATGTTTCTTGGTTAGAATCTCCTCCTTTAATCGAAGTTGAACTCTGTTGTTTGTAAAGAAGAAGCTTTGCAGACAGAGCTGCTGGTTCCAGAGGTTATCAGTGCAAACATTTCAATATTATTGAAGATTAAACACATTTAGCTGCTTTTTTCCCAGAACCTGCTGAGTTTTATGGTGCAGGTTAAACATGATGTGAAGGAAAAATGATGCCACAGCTTTTTTTTTTTCACTCTGCTCTACTTTATCTGATGCTGTGACCTATTTGGTTTCTCTGTTGCCTCCACAAGATGGTCTCACAGCGCTGCAGGGCTCCCGCTGCTCCACAAACACAAACTCATCCCGCTTTGTTTGCTCTTCTTCCTGCTTCCCATCTGCATAAAAAACTCCCAGCGTCTGATGAAAGGATGCAGCGGATGTTTCTGTGCAGCTTCAGAGGAAGAGGCCGAGCAGATGAACCTTTACTGTGACTCTTTGTTTGCTTTACATCTGCCTCCAGCTTCTTTCTGTGCTTTATCATAAACTGGGCCGGACTGTAAACTCATTCTTTTTATTTTAAGAATGTTGAGCAGATATTTTCATTGAGATTTCTTTCTTCTGTCTGTTTTCTTGCGTTTTTACCCACCTTGAAGCCCATCTTGCCTTTCTTGCAGCAGAGGCAGGCCAGCATGAGGAAGACGAAGGTGAAGAGTCCAGAGAAGGAGATGGCCACCACAGCCAGGGAGGAGGACCAGGAGAGCTCGCTCAGCGGGGCGCCATCTGCAGGAGAAGCACCATGTTTAACTCCATGCTGCAGCAGGATGTTAGGAGCTGCGTGCTTTTTAAAAAGATAACTTCAATTTCACCCACAAAATCTTTCAATACTTTTCAGACATTTAGCAAAAAAAAATTCTAATAAACTCACACAATTTATCCTAATTAATTTGATCTAAAATATTATTAAACAACATTTTTGTAATTATTTAACAAATATAAAATATTTTCTTTGGATACAAAATGAATATGAAGTTTAAAAAAAAAAAACAGCTTGTATTTATTAAACATTTATAACATTAGTAGTAAATCTAAAGTATTTTAATCAATGATTTCATTCTTTATGATTAATTGTTTGACTTAATTGAATTAATAACTGTCACTTCGGCAGCAGGATTTTCAAAGTAATCTTATTTTCGGAGTTTAGCTTTTCAATTTCTGCATCTTCGCTGGATTTTATGTTTTTCTACTGAAACATTTGCATGTTTGATTTAAATACCGTGAGGCGTTACAGTCCTGAATATTTCCCTCATAAAACAATAAAGTGTAATAAAACATTGCATCATAAAGCCGGCATAGAATGGCTCCAATAGAACAGTTTAATTTATGGAGCGGAGCGGATCCTGAATGAAAACATTTCTGCCATTTAAAGCATTTTCCCCAATAAAACGTCAGGATTCAGGAGAGGTGCTTAATGGAGTTTAGGGATGTTTCTGGGTCACAGCGACGCTGCAGTGACCCAGAAACACACTCAAGCTGTGAAATCACCTGCTGCAGAAAAACAAAATGGAGCTAAATATTGAAAGGCAGGGACTGAACCCGCCTATTTATTCCTCTACCTTAAAAAAAATGGTCGTTTTTGTTCCTGTTTGTTGCTCTTTGGGAGGAGGATCAACATTTTAGCCTGGCACATATGAATCAACAGTAAACTGTATGATGACACTGGATCAGTGTTGACCAGCGTTATCTGCAGGTAATGTAGCGATCATTTCTACTGCTGCTGAGATCACAAACACACCAGAATCCACCTGCTCTGAATCCTGACTTTACAGTTTGAGTCCGACCCAAAACAGGTGGTTCAGTCACCCTACAGTGTGATGGTTTAAGGCGGGAAATATAGCTGCGACAAAAACAAAGATGGTTGCCGTAGGGTAGCTGCTGATAGCGTCTCTGTTTGCTCAGAATATAGGATTTCATCTTTAAAAGAGGCCTCAGCAGATGGCCGCTCACACTGAGCCTGGTTCTGCTGGAGGTTTCTTCCTGTTCAAAGGGAGTTTTTCCTCTCCACTGTCGCTACAAGCATGCTTAGTGTGAGGGATTGCTGAAGAGTCAATGAGTCGATGCAATCAGCTGGTTTTCCTTAGATAGAAAACTTTGAATCAATCTGACTGGATGATCTGGTGAACTGGAAAGTGACCTGAGATGACATGATGGGAATTGGAGCTATAGAAATAAACTGAATAGAATTGAATTGAGCAGCGAGAGCTAAAAAAAACCAAAGGTGTCCCAGTTTCTCATGGTGTCTGCATCTGTTTCAATAAAAGTATCTCTAAAATATCTGTGAAGCTGCTGACTGCCACTACCTCGATGCCGCAGTGTTTGCCAGTTTTAGGTACGCTAGCCAAGCTGAGTTTTGCTGAGTCAAACTGAGTTCTTGTTGACCTGAGTTTTAATCTTGTTTTTGTCTTTGCCTCTCGGCAGGAAGTCATCCTGCAAACTGGATTTTTCGGACCTTCTCTCCCTGGGAGGATCAACTGAACTTCAAGCTGAATTGAGGATTTAAACCGGAGGTTTAATCAACTTTTCCTCAAGAGATCGTTTGAGCTTTACACTGAGCAAGGGATTCATCCCCACTACGACCCGTTCAAGTACCGCAGGAAATCTGAGTGGCAGTCAGCTTCTCCGTTCACCTACAGACAACCGCATTCTGGGTAAACCCTGTCCGCCCTCCACCAAATCAGACAAACACTGGAACTACAGCATACAGAATGAAATCAAAGAGTCAACAACTTCTCTGGAAACGTGAGTCAGCAATCTATTTCACCTCTTCAAGTTCGACAATCAAATTTCCCACCGTACCTGAACCAACCGCAGTGTCTTCCCCTCACCTTTCAGTTCCGGTTGAGCAGTTTTCAGAGCAACACTGGATTCTTCACAATCTCCTAAATAAAATAAAACCTGTTAAACCTTTTCCCTGGTCTCTCTGTTTGGTCTTCTGCATTTTGGGTCTGATCTTTAGTTAAATCATGACACTAGGAGGGTAAACTAAACCTGCATTCATCAGTCCGACCTGCCAGGTTTTTAAATAGAACTTAACCTTGATAAGATTCATTCATTCCTTTTAAAACCAAACAGAAAAATACTGACAAATCGTTTTAAATTCCTTTCTTTCTGAAACTCTAAAAATCGTGATTAAAAATCCTTTGATTCTGGCAGCACATCAAAAAACGGATGATTCATAAAGATCATTAATGTCACTTTTATTTAGAAATCATATCTTGTCAGGTGTCAGTCTGAGGGTTTAGATTCCTGATGAAGAGGATTCCTTTGCACAAAAACACAGAAATAGAGCCTTAGTCAACAAACAGGAGCGACTAACGAGAGACAATTAGCTTTTTAGCCCGGCACAGAGCCAAACTGACACCTGCTCATGTTTATCTATTTATAGAAACACGGTCACATGGTGTTTCATCCACACGCCTTTCAAATGGGGCTTTAAAATTTCAAAAACATGTTTCAAAATTTTTTATTTACAAATAGTTAGATACATAGATGTGTAAACGAATGAAATTATATTTAAAATTCCAACTAACATGACTTTATAGGAGTAATGCAAAAGCAGGTATTCATTTTTAGCCCCGCCCCATAATGGCCGCCATCATTGGAAACTAGAGGCTCAGACCTTTCCAAGGAGGGGTCAGAGGTCATTGTGCGACTATTTCAGCTGATGTAACCGGCACGCTAAGCTTTCGCTTTGTTATTCTTATTTTCTATTCGGTTTGATGATTTTATTGGTAAATTTAAATGAAAGAATTACTAAATCTGAGGAGCAAAGGCTTTGCCTCATGCAGAAGGTCTCCATTAATGGAAATCAGCATATTTAAATCTGCAGATTCCCTTTTATGAGCGAAAAAATGCATTTTTGGCATTGTTCCAAAAGTCCCACTAAAACCTTTGTGGAACAAACATGCTTCAACTTATTCAGTCTGAATTAGCTTAACTTATAGTCAAGATGTGGATCTATAAAGTCTGAGGGTTTATCCAAAGTTTCAAACGGGCTTTCATGGTGTTTTGCAGTTTTTATATATTTTTTTTATTTGTTTAATCACCTATAAATCAGACATGGTGAGATTTAAAATAGTGTTTCCACCTGAAAAATATTTCTGAATGCCTTTCTCTCATACTAATACAAACAATTGTATTTCCAGGCATTCACCATAGATTTGGGAGCTGGAGCGCTTGCTTTAATTCTCACCTTAATTTTAATTAATTTCCACGGCAGACTGGGTTTAAGGGGTTAAATGTGATTGCCAAGGAGTTACTCAGAGGAGCCAGTTTTATAGATACAGGTTTATAATAAGACTTTATTTGTATTTATTTCAATACCTTAGTAATTTCCAGGCAACATATTTATGTTTTTTTTTCTTATGGCATGGAAAGAATAAATTGCCAAAGAATTAAATGCTCAACTTAAAAAAAATTAATTTATTTTATTTCATAATCAGTTGTATGTTCCACTTTTGAGCAATCATGACTACTTAGAGGGACTCATGGTTGGACTAAATGCCCAAAGAGAAAACAAGTGAAGAAGGTTGGTAACCAGAGCAACAGGGCAGTTTTCTACCTGCAGCACACCTGTAGTAACTTACAGGGAAAATACTGACACCTAGTGGCCATAAACACGCATGACAAGCTGAACATCCAACCTAATTTCATCTAAAACTTCACCATCAAATGTGACAAAACATTTCATCCTGTAAGGAGTTGAAATGACTGATATTTAACTTCTGCAGCATAAACGCTTCATTTAGAAACAACTGCATCATTAGCCTAAACTTCATGTAAGAAAAATGGCTTAATTGTTGCTAAAATCTAAGAAAAATTATTCCTTTCTGCAATAAGAAAAATAAAAGCTAAAGACTGAAGCTTAAATATTTCATTTATAAAATATTTTATTAGTTGCTTTTATTAAAACACATAATCTGGTTAATTATCGTAACCAAATACGTTTTATTCCCCTGTTTATTTCTGTTAAGCTCTTTACAGTTAATTAACTTTAATAACTGCTTTTCTTTGCTGATGACGGCCATCTTTTCTTCTGGCAATCTCCAAAGGGTTTTAAAACTCCCAGTGACTCCTGCTGATGCGGCTTCAGGTAAACTTTTGCTTCATCAGTTTCTCCTTGTTTTCCAGATAAAAAGTCAACCTGAAGCATCGTTTGAGGAATCAGGGAGTAAATCCCAGCAGCTGGTAAGATCTTTGATCCAGTTAGTTTCTGCAGAGCAGGAGATCCTGTGCTAAAGGTCAGAGGTCAAAGGTTGGAGTTCATGCAGATCCAGTGTCTGATCAGCTGGTGGGCGATGGTCTGTCTGGGGGGGAAGACGAAGGCTGAGCGATCTCCTCTGAACAAAGAATCAATTACCTGGAAAAAAAAAGAAAAGAAAAAACTTTTTTTTTCACATTTATATTTATTAAAAGGTCAACTTTTTTTTTATTTAAATTAAAAACTTTCATTTCCGCTGAATATATATATATTTTTTTATTTTCAAACCACTTTAAATTTTCTTTTACACAACTTTCCAAAAACATTTGTTCAACTAAAAGATGTGAAAATGACGAAGCAGCAGAAAACCTGCTCAGATTTAGGAATCTCAGCGTCCGCCATTAGGGGGCGTCACAGCGGCCCTCTGTTTCCTCCATATCTGACCCCAAATCTTTATTCGTATCGTATATAACTTGCTCTACATCACGGCTAACCAATTAAAAATCAGCGAGGTCCGAATAAAGAAAATCAACCAGTAAAGGTCTGGAGACATTTTTTATTGGAAGTTTTAACAGAATTTAACAGTGAAATAAAATGAGGTGTTTATGCGTCCATGTTTTACATTTACTTTTTAAATAAAAAAATAGAAAATGTTTCCATTTTAAAATTTAAAGTGAGAACAACAATCGTTCAGTTTGGTATGAAGACAATTTCCTGATTCACATGAAACCCCTGAACTGATGGTTTGTTATTTTCTTTCTTCTTTTCTTACTGTAATGTTGGCAGTGGGCTTTAGGCTGCCCTGCGAGGCGTTTTCAAAGCTGGGTTTAACCGGAGACTAAGCCATTCTCAAGCTGCTCGATATCGAGGTTAATATGCTGACCTGTTGCCGTGGAAACCAGCGGGCCTCCTCGATCTCGTTCTCGTCCACTTTGATGTCAGTGGACGTGGCGACCGCCATGCAGCCGATCATCAGGTTGGAGGGCATGGGCCACGGCTGGCAGGAGACGTACTGGACGGCGCCCACCTTCACGCCGCTCTCCTCCTCCACCTCCCTCCTCACCGCATCCTCCATCGTCTCCCCTGCAGTGGGGGGGGGGGACATGCAGCCACAGATCAGACTGCAGCTTCAGGAAGGCTGCGATGCGTTTGAGTGCCGCCATCTCACCTGGTTCAACGAATCCGGCCAAACAGGAAAACATCCCAGGAGGGAAAATCTTCTTCCTTCCCAGTAAGCACTGGTTTCCATCGGGGTGAATCACCAACATGATGACCACTGGGTCTGAAACCACAATAAAATCAGCTTCATCTCGGCTCATTTAGATCCAATATCAGTCCAAGCAAAGACCTGGAGGACGTTTCCCAGTTTGTAGTTCAGTCCCTGTTTTTCTGCAGGTTTCCAGGTCTGTCTCTGTGCCTTTGCCTGGCCACGTGCAACTACTTAGGATGAACTCAGAAATACATAAAACCCTAAAAAGACCAGAGTCTTTAAAAGATTGTCAGGAAGATAGAAATGATACCTATAGGGTATCCTGTCAGCCCAGGTCTCCACAATATAGAATTTGATAGAATATAGGTATCTTAGCTCCTTCAGTATCTCCCCAATACCAGGGTGATAGAATGGATTCCTATATAGGGTATCTGGTCCTTCTCAGTAGTCTCTAATAGGGTGATGGTAGCCATACCATATAGGGTGCCCTAGTCCCTTGGTTGTGGGTCTCTGGCCAGGGTGATGGGAATGATTCCTATAGTAGGTTATCACAGTCCCCAGTCTCTAATGCAAGTGATAGAATGATTCTGTAGGGTTATCTGGTCCTTCTTACTTGGGTCTCTCCTAATAGGGTGTATATGTAGCTTATTGTAGTTTGGGCCGAATATTAGCTGTTCTCTGAGCACTAGCGCTGGTTAAAAGAAAAGCAGCCTAGAATGAAACCACAAGCTTTTCTTCCTTCCAACATCTATAAACAAAGGGTGCTTTGGTGGCAGCTTGGCGCGAGCCTAACCTCCTTGCTCCTGTATTTGCTTTTTTCTTTAGAATAGGGTGTGGCTTCATACCGACTCTGGGATGGCTATGGTGTTGTGGACGCCCTGCAGAGCCTCCTGCATTCAGAGTTGGAACAGCTCCTCTTGTATCCGCCCTCCCTCCAGGCCCGGGTGCTGCTGCACTGCGCGTCGGGCAGAAGCACTGTAGCGGCTGTGCCAGGCCAGCACCGACCGGGCCTGGGCTACGATGCCTGCAGGGCGGGAAGCATGATGTCAAAGCAGAGAACCAGGAGGAAGAAGGAAGGAACTTCGGCATGTTTCTCACCCGCCTCCGTCCTCGCTTCCCGAAACCAGCAGGTCTCTGTTAGGGGATCTGGGAAGGAACAGTTCTTCTCCTCTACTCTCCAGCGTTTTCAGGAGTTCAGCAGCGTCTCTATCCGTGTTGATGCCTGCAAACCAAGCGGGAAGGCTCAGTGATGCTCTGAGAGGAGGAGGAGGAAGGGCTCCTTAGCTTCTCCATTCCCAGGAAGATCGTCACGGTTGAAGGTTCCTGCAGCAGGTCCTTCACATCCTGGTGCCTGAACAGACACAGCTGGAAGTCCCCCGGCTGCAGGAGACACAGGGAGAAATGACAGCCATGTAATAACGGAATTATATGTTGGATTTAAAATCACTGATCTTAGTGGAAAACGTTCACTGGAGTTCAACGATCAGATCTGGAATCCTGCAGAAGAAAATGAATAAGCTGATTTGTTCCAGGGACCTGATTTTAACAGCAAGTCAATAATATTTCATAAAAATACCGAAGAAAATACTAAAACATCACAATTTGAAGTGAAGGATAGAGCTATGATTTAAAAATCATAGATATTATATACCCAGAGCGCCTCATTGGACGTTTGCAGGCAGTGCCTAGAGGGCGGCCATCTTGGGTCAGACCACAGTTCAGACAGCTGCAGTCAGAATGAACAGGAGGGCCTCCAGATCTCAATTTGAAAATCACATGAAAAGAGCTGGAGTCAGAGATACAAATGATTTGGATAATCTCTTCCATGTCACAAGACCAAAAACAAATTCTAGCCCTATCTTCTTCCTGTGCTTAGAAGATTACCCGGCAGCATAGGTTGCACTGGCTGGCACAATTGCAAGGAAAACTGAAGTGTTAGCTAGCCCATTTCTGGTTTCTGCCTCCACTTTAACAGATCCCAGCTGTGAGCTGTCCCAATGGGTGGGTGGCATCCAGAATTTGCACAAAGCGGGGGAGTCACTTGGGAATGTTATTGACATCAGCAGTAGTGTAAGTTTCCTGAAGCGTTCGCTAGGCTTAGGCAGCGATAGATGTTAGTCATTCCAAGTCACCGCCACTAAGCTAGGCGATTAATACTTAGCTGAGTTGATGTTCAGCCTGCATTATGCTACGTTCACGTCAGGGACTTCCAGTGTTGAGATCTGCTTGGTCAAAAAGCTTCTGCTTAGCGTGCGTCAATCATGTCTAGCTTCCATCCTATACACTGCATTTTATGCTCTAAAACGTATTTCATGAGCTGCTCCTGAGGAATTCTGGAGGCGCCAGAGAGCACACTTGGAGCTATATTGGGCCAGGCTGTGATCAGAGGGTAGAAAGTAGTGTAGCCATCTACGTGTTGAAGTGAGAAAGTCCTCCTACAAAACGTATTTGGTCCAGCCTTGTGCCCAGCGAAGCCTCCCAGTCTCCAGATTACCATCCTGAGATATCAAAAGTACTCCCAGAGTGTTGTTCATGTGGGTAGGCCGCTCATGAACCCCTAAATATCATATTTTGCGCTGTACTATTCTGGGAATCCCCAGTAAGAAGTTTCTCCAGCTGCCTCTACTGCTCCTGTGGAGCCTAGATCCCAGAGAGCAGTTTTCCCCTCCTGTTGGTCAAGCGGGCTGAAGAAGTTAGATCTCTGTTGGAGGTGAAGTCCTTTCAGAAAGCATGGTCTGGCCAGTCAGTTTCATCCAGATTACCATCCTGCCTTGGAATTGCTCTCAATAAACTGTTTCAGGCCCCGGCCTTGATCGCTGTGAGGCGGATGGGGATTCCATCAGCAACTGGTTCCTGCCCCTCCCTCGCGGTTCACTTGGCTGGACAGGTGTTTTTCATCTAAAATGAAGCTAAGCACAGTTTGCAGCAGGCTAAAAGCGGGAGCAATAGATGCCTTAAACTGCTCATATTCTTTGTAAGCAGTTTCAGGAGGGTGAGGCTCTGCTATAGCACGATCTTTTTTTCGTTTTTTAGGCAAATCAGAAAACGCAAGTTGGAAGAACTATTCAGAGGAAAAAGGACCGGCTACAACACAGCTGCCCGCAGTCCCCCAGCTGAAACCTGATGTGCGACAAGCTGATTTCGGTTCTTCTCCCATCTCCCGAGCCCAGCTTTGGGTAGATCAGAAGGTGGATCCAGCTCTGTAAAAGCTTGCTTCTCCATCCCCTGCAGGGATAGCGCCACACTGTGGTGGTGGAACAAAGCACATTTAACGCTGCCCTTGCTATCTGGACTGGCTGAAAACTACCTCTGTGTGCAGGCTTCCTCCACTGCCATCTGAGAGGGTGTTCTCCACGGCTGGAGACACCATAAGCCCTAAGAAAGATCCCGTATCCTTCCAGAAAAAGCAGATATGCTCATCTTTCTGCAAAAGAACTGGCTAATTCCTACTGAAACATAAGGTAGTATTTTTATTTATTTAAAATAGGTTATTATAAAAAGAGCATTTATTTATTAGACATTTATTTGGTTATTAAGTTTGTTTCTTGTATTTTTCGGTAGAAAACACAGAGTCTACTCCGGTTTCTACATTTCCTGCTTGGACATCTTGATCTTATTTGGTTTGTAGGTGTACGTAGTTAAGTAAGCCGAGTTGATGCTAATCTGTTTGTTGTGCGTGGAACTCAAACTCAAATGGAATGAGAAAAGAATGCGATGGTCGAAGATGGTTTCACCATACCTGCGTCGAAAATGTCGTGAAAATCTTTAGAATTCCCAGCCCTGGTGATCACGTAGCGCCATAACTGCATCAGCAGTGCTGCGTCCGGCTCTCTTATCGGCTCCCAGATCAAGCGTCTTATTATGCATTGACGCGGCACGTCGAGCAGCAAAAATTTAATTTTTCCATCTCGAGCAGCGGTGCGTTTGCGGCGCGTCACGCACGTCAGATGCTTAAACGCTCCCGACGCGCTGCTTCAGCTGCTCAAAACACGCTGCGGGACATTTTGCTGCGCCTTGACGCGCGTCAACCATTGACTTTGCATATAAACTCGCTCCTTGCCGCGCCTGCTGCATCCGGTGTGAAAGCAGCATTAGCGTTTTTCAGGTCTGTGCTACAAACTGCAGGCAGCAGAATAATAAAGCCAACATATTCTGCGGCAGGTTTCTACATTCTAAGTTAATTTATGAGTTAATAAACAGTTTCAGAGGAGTGATCATAGCGCTCTGCATCAGCAGTGCTGCGTCTGACTCCCTGCCAGCTCCCAGTTCAGCTTCTCTCATTGGTTGATGCGGCGTCCAGCAGCTAAAGTTACATTTTTCCAACTTCAGCAGCTGCTGCTTGTGAAGCGCATCAGCTGCTCAGATGCATCATGAGGCTGCAGGACCTTTTGCTGCACCTTGATGTGCGTCAACCGTTGACTCTGCATGTAAACTGGCTGCTTCTGCTGCTCAAAGTGCATCCGGCGTGAACGTAGCATCAGTATCCTTCCTTGAACCTGGTAGGGTCTCACAGGGCAAACAGGTTCTGCATCCCTGCACCTTCAGGAGGCCCTGACTGACTGATGGCCCTGCGATTAATTATTTATCGGAGGTAATCTGTGCAGTTTGTAGCATCATACCTTTACACCAGATCAACACACAGTGGTGCGTTAGACAAACTACAAGGCCCTGCAGCCGTTAGCGCTTAGCGTCGTACCCGTTCCCTGCTGTCCTCCTGGGACGTGTAGACCATGGGGCTGAGGTTGGAGAACAGGAGGAAGATGGTGTCTGCGGCGCTCAGTTTGGCCTCTAACCAAACTTTGTCGGTCCTCTTTGCGCTCAGCCGGTCCAGCGTCTCTCTGCCGAAATAGTTTTCCTGCGGGCTGAGATCGACGCCCTGCAGGATTCGTCCGCAGGCGTCTCCGGAGCGGCTCAGCAGGCCGGCGATGTGTCGGTGGCCCCAGAACTTGGCGATGTCATAGGCAGTCTGGGACGAGCCGTTAACGGAGAACTGATCACAACTGGAACAGACAAAACCAGTTGAAGCTCTGCGATCTCTACCAGCTGCATGTGGAATCATCTAAACAGGTTACCCGAGCGAAAGCAGCTTCTCCACCACGTGGTGATGGCCGTTACGAGCCGCCAGCATCAGCGCCGTCCAGCCGCTGTTTCCCGTCTGGTTGAGGAGGGAAGGGACGTGCGACAGAAGGGAGGACACCAGGGACACGTCTCCTCTCGCTGCGGCGTCTAGAAACTTCTCCACCATCTCCTCCTTGGCGCTCAGCTGCAGACTCGTCATCTGTAATGCTGAACATTTACAAAAATTATTCTTCTGAGTGTGCTGGTGAAGATTCTCACTCATCCAGGTCATAAAAAGTCAAATCAATCCTCTGGACTTTGTTTCCAAGTTTGAAGACGTTTCTCTTCCATCCAGGAAGCTTTTTCAATTCAAAATGTCAGAAATAGCGTTTAGTTCCAGGTTTTATCCAGCAGCCCAACAAAGCCTGGTTTTAGTTTAGAAAACATGCAAATAGAAACGGATGAACGGGTCCC
>JAGKQL010004238.1:2765-14916 GCA_018398635.1 Cyprinodon brontotheroides
CCCACACACACACACACACACACTCACCCACCCACACACACACACACGATACCGACCTGTGGCGTACACAGACAGCAAGAGCGCCGTAGCAGATTCCATTTCACCTCAGTAATCAGTTTTCTCAGCGTATTTCAGGTTGCTACTAGTTACCAGACACTCAACTTGTTTGTTGGTGGTGGGGCTTAAAGAAAAGGCACTAGCGCCACCCAGTGTATGAGCGTCTTTTTCCCTTGAGGAGCTCCGCTCTTGAAGCCTATGAGAAATGCATAGACTGGGGGAAAATAGCCCCGCCTTCCCGCAGGCTGCAGCGGGATGTACTTGGAAAATTGTACCATAAAACCACATAGCGTTAATCTCACGTTAAAAAAATTATCGCCATTAAAATGGCCTCGTGTTAACGCGATAATAACGCGATAATTTTGACAGCACTAGTAAATACACTTATTCTAAGAAGTCATGTTCAGAATGTTTATACAGAGCCCAGAGGATGTGAGGAGGGCTGAATGCAGAACGAGTTTATATCCATAGTTTCAGGATCAAGAAAGACCAAAAATAGGACCTATATAGGGCCCTATGTAGGGATGTCGACCTATATAGGGCCCTATGTAGAGATGTCGACCTATATAGGGCCCTATGTAGGGATGTCGAC
This sequence comes from Cyprinodon brontotheroides, assembly GCA_018398635.1. Lineage (NCBI taxonomy): Eukaryota > Metazoa > Chordata > Actinopteri > Cyprinodontiformes > Cyprinodontidae > Cyprinodon > Cyprinodon brontotheroides. The sequence goes on from JAGKQL010004238.1 coordinate 3,415, forward strand.
CTATATAGGGCCCTATGTAGAGATATTGACCTATATAGGGCCCTATGTAGGTTGGTTTATCTAAGTTTAAATTTTTTTTTATTCTTTATTTACATTTTTAAAAAATATTTTAAACTTAAATTTAACTTAAATTTGGCGACTGTTTTATAGCTATAAAAAGCAGCTTTATATATAAAAAATATATAAAAGCTGCAGTGTCCATTCAGACAGCTTCCCATTCAGACCCATGCTAGCGCCACCTAAAGGGCTGGAGGGACAAATGCAGAGTCTTATTCCTGGGCGGTCCAATCAAATCCCCCCTTTGGGCTTTTTATTGTGTCAGAGAAGAATGGAAGCATTTGTAGCCGCCTGGACTGTTTCCTCCCGTCTGATGGGACCTGGCCTCCTGCTCTCCTCCACAGAAGCAGAACTCCAGAAGGAGCTCCTCCTCGCTCAGTCCAGACTCCAGGAGCTCCAGGACGACCTGGCAGAACTACGGAAAGCACTGCAGGACACGCGGAGCCAGCTGAGGGACAGCGAGGCGCAGAAGGGACTGATGAGGACAGGTCAGGACTGACGGCTGTGACCTCTGTTGCCTAGCAACCGTGAAGATCCTTTACTATAGGAGGAAGGGAACCTCGAGCGTTCTCGTTAACGACTCGGCCAAAACAGAAATAAAACGACTCCAAAAAAAACCTTCTGTTAACCTTAATCAGTCATCAGAACCGGATCTCAGGCTCGGTTCTGGTCCAGAAGCTCAGCTTCCACATCATGTTTCCGAGTTCCACCAGGCAAAGATCTACTTCCTGTTATTTAAACCTGCTAGAAAGAGAAACCAAGTGACTGAGACTGTGGGAAAGGAGGAGAAACAAAACCAGCAGCTGCTTTAGAAACATCCGGAAAAAAACAGGAAGTGTAATTCATTTTAATCCCAGTTTAACCTTCATACCTCAAGAATACAAGTTATTGTTGCACCTTAAAAATAACTAAAAAAAACATATTTGCTTTTGTGCAACTTTATTATATTAAATCCAGGCTTTGAGCATACAGCATATTTATAGTTTTCTCTTTTTGTAAAATATAAACAGATCATCATTCTTCCCCCATCATGTCCTCTTAAAGGGATATTATCCTGACAGAAATGTATCAAATACAAAAAAATAAGAAGTAGTTTGAGCCCATATTTGGTCATAAACCAAATGAATTGTACTAACCCAATAATAAATCAGATAAACAGCTTCCCCAATGAGATAATTCTATCTATCAATTTGAACTTCATCACATTCTACACTATTGTATTTCTAGGGCTCCACATTATGGATTTCTGAATCCGGCCGCTCAATCAGTGGATCAGCGGCCATTTTCCTGAGTCAATAAACGGTAGAAAATAAAGGAAAAACTGTCATTATTTCAATAAACCCGCTATAAAGAGACACCGTGTGACTGAGACTGTGGGAAACGAGCAGAAACTGAAAACAGCAGCTGCTTTAGAAACATCTGGAAAAAAACAAGAAGCCTAATTCATTGATTTTTAATCCCAGTTTTATCTGGATCCACCCGCAAAGAATCATGGGATAGGGCAGGCCACAGGATGCATCGTACGTCTAGAGGAAGGTTATCGACTTCTGAATCCCTCTGATCAATCAGCAGATAGGCGGCCATTTTCTTTAGTCAATAAACGGTAGAAAATAAACAAAAACTGCTATTATTTTAATTTAAACCTGCCAGGAAGGTAAACCATGTGACTGAGACTGTGGGAAAATAAAACCAGCGGCTTCCTTAGAATCATCTGGAAAAGTCTTTCTGCTTTTGTTTTTTTTTTATCGCAATTTAACCCTTTAAAACTTCCTGACAACTTAGAGTTAAATTAGATCCTTTACTTGCATCCATTTTGATACATTGGGCGTTTCTGTATAATATTTAATGCGCTTTCTGCTCACTAACCGTATCCGATTGTGTGAATCGGGTTTTTCACGAACAAAAATATGGCGCTGATGATGCGGCGTTCTTAGCAGCTCATGTATCAGATATGATGCGCTTGGCTTTAAAGGGTTAATCTGCTTCCACCTGCAATGAATCATGGGATAGGTTGGATTCTATCGCTTTCTGTATCCGTCTGATCAATCAGCGAATGGGCGGCCATTTTCTTTAGTGAATAAACGGTACATTGTTATAGTAAACGGTAATCAGTCCGTCTGTCCGCAGAGCTGGAGGCTGCCAGAAAGCGGCTGCTGGAGAGCGAGCGAGAGCGGAGTGAGCTGGCCTCGCTCGCCCAGCAGAGACTGCAGGAAGCGGAGAACCTGAGGAGGTGGGTCTGCCTGTTTCCTTAGCAACGGCTTTAGAGAATTCACTTTCTAGGAGAATGGGATGTCTGATGGAATGCGATCATCCTCAGCATTTATCTTTATGAAATCAGGTTTGGGTTTTTGATGTCATCTGACTGCAGGAGATTCTGATTCGCTCCATATTTTTTATTCCTTTGATTTTCTCATGATTCCTGGGGGGAGGTGGTTATCAGAGGCTGATCGCCCCTCGTTAGCGCCTGTACAGCTACATCGCTAGCCTGGAAAATCAGCCTGAAAAGAGCAAAAAATCCTCCAGTGCATGCCCGGCTAAAATGGAAGGGCTTTAGATCCACTCTCTCAGGCGGACAGAGTTCGGTGCTTTTAACATGGAAATAAAAAGCTAGATTTGGGATCAGGATAGAAGACATGCTAGCACCACTGGTCACCAGTTTAGCATTTCCTCCCATTCTGCACAGCCAGGAAGGCTTACCGCTATAGTAGATGCGAAGTTACGGCTTTTAGTTTCACATTTTTAGCGGCCCCATCTTTTATTCCCCCCATCAAACATTTCTAGAGGCGCCACGGCTCTGCTCGCAACCAGAACCAGCTATTTAAAATGCTAACAGAACAAATTCCTCTGAAAACAGAGCTAGCAAAGCTAGCTAACAGCGGCGGCTAACAGTGTGCTAGTGAAATACTCCCGTCTAATGATACATTTTCTATGTATTTTATTGATCATCTTTGTATTTAGCAACATATTAGCTTCCTGTTTGGTTTGATCTTCTACGTTTAATTAGCATCACGCTATCCGCCATTATTCAGACGCTAACGGCTCTGAAATCCTCTCTTCTAGAGAGGGATCTGGTGTGAATTCTGGATCAGAACCCTTTCAATGCAGCGTTCCGGATCCTTCTCTCTGTGTTTCAGGCTCCTTCTGGCCCGCGGCCCGTCAGACCATCAGAACTCTCCGCGGTTCTCCCCAGCCGCCGCCTCCGACGAACACATCCAGCGGTACCTGGCGTCGCTGACCCAGGCGGAGCCTCGGAACCTCCGAGTGGCTGCGGAGCGAGACGGAACCGGGTCGGAGGCGCCAGAGTCCTGGTCCAACTGGAGCAGGAGGTCCGAGTCCAGCTTCAACACCAGAGACGAGGCGGCGTTCAGGGACGGCCTGGCGGCTCTGGACGCCAGCATAGCCAGCCTGCAGAGAACCATCCAGCTGGACCTCAGGAAGTGACCTTTGACCTTTGGGAGGCTGCTGGGACGCCGTCCTGCTGCTTTTATATTATATTCTATTAAAGACGTTTAACAATAATTTTTAGTTTTCATCATTTATTTGATAACGGGCGACTCGAACCCAAACATGGATCCTCGTTTCTCTGAACCAAAAAAAAACAGATCTTTAGATTACGGGAGGTCCATCTGGACTGGATTATCCTTTAAAACAGGGATGAACGACGGGCCCTAAACACATCATTCCAGAACAAACTCAATAGGCCATAAAAATGTAGACGTTGTATTAATTGATCTAATCAACTTTTTTAGTGTTAAACCATAAAATGCAGAATTAAATCACTAAATGTTAATATTCAATAATAGATATGTCCAAATTATTAAAAAATCTATATTTTTTAGAGTTTTTTTTTTTTTAAGTATATAAGTTTTGGGAGTTTATTATTTTTAACGGCCATTTAATGTATTTACTCTGATAACTTTTGATTAATAATATAAAAACACATTTACCTATATATCAATAACTTATGTCATGAATAAAAACCTATTTATTGATTAAATTATAGTTAATATATTTCTAAACATAACGATCTTTAGGATCTGCTGCGTTTGGACCTTTGGAAAGCTTTCAGGAGTAGCTTTGCCACCAGTGCAGAGCAGCCAACATGGCCGCCACCTGACATACAGAAATAAATGGACGGATGCGAGACGTTTGAGTGAAACAGGTTTTATTAACAGGAGTCAGAACGTAGAAAAGCAGGCGAGGCAAGGCAGCTGTGGCTCCGTGATAAACGTTCCCTTTGGTTCCTGGGAGCAGCTGGACGACTGCATAGTGCAAAACAGGAGAGAAAGGTCCGATCTGGAGGGGGGGGGCATCGGATCTACTGGACGCTGCTTCAGAACGCAGCCTGGAGGGAAGAAGGAAGGAAGGAAGGGAGGACACAAGGGTAGGAGAAGGAAAGAACAACATGAACAGAGAGTAAAACCATCTAAAGGAATGAAAATAAGGAAAGGAGACAAGGAGAAGGAAAGGACGCGAGTAGGGAAGGAGGGACAGAACAGGACGGACAATCAAAAAAATTAAACAGTAATATTACATTTTCCTTTTTTCCAGACCTGGAAGAAACTGAATCCAGATCCAGACTTTCCAGGCTGCATGGTAACCGTGGTAACCGCATTCAGACCCAGCCAATCATTGGCAGCATCTCATCATCTGCTCTGATCCTCTGAGCTCTACCGCCACCCGCTGGTGGAACCGTGCTAACACCCACCCCCCAAAGCACCATGGCTATGAAACACCGAGCATCAGCTGTGAGGCGGCTGGCGGCAGCATCATGCTGTGGGGAACCTGGATCAGTCATCTTTGGTTAGTCTCTTCTACCATTGCAGCAGAATGTATGGAGGGAATTTAGGGCCATTATTCTGACAATCAACCAAAAAAAAGTGTTCAAGAAATTAAACGTTTAAAAAAAAAAAAAATTTTCTACATTTTTCCCCCTAAATATTCATTATACGAAAAAAAAAATCTGGCGACTTTTTTTTGGCGCTTTTTCATTCTAATTTACAAATTTTTTGCTTGAAAAAAAAAAGCGGGACGGCTAAATTCACTCCGTAGGAAAACATCCAGTTCTGGACTTCCGTTCGGTAAACTCCAGGCTGTCACCTTTTCTGGATGCAGTCACCCACAGACCATGACGCCGCCACCACCGTGCTCTGCTGTGGCCTCCTCTCAGAGTGCGGGCCTGGTTTGGATGAAACCAAAGGGAGGAGGCTCGGAGTTCTCCTCTGGTCCGATCCGCCCGGGGCTACGAGCCGTGGTAGAGGTGGACGCCGCTGTCGCTCAGGTCCTCTGCCGTGTCCCCGAAGCCGTGGTAGTGTCCGTAAAGCAGGGAGTCGGCGCCGGTCAGCCGCCAGTGCTCCGGCCGGCCCGAACCGGAGCCTCCGGCGAGGTGCAGCGAGCCGCACATATCGGCGGCGCTGGGCAGAGAGAGGCGGGGCTCGTCTGGTTCGGCGTCGGAGGGTGGGCGGGGCTCTTCGGTGTTTGGATCGGAATCTGGAGAAATGGAAGCAGAAAACGTGAGGAAAAATCCGCCATGTTGGATCAGAACCGCCTCTGTTCTGGACTCACCTGAGCTGAGCTCCATGTTCACGGCCCCCGGCTCCTCCACGCCGCCGCCGCCGTTCGGCAGCAACGCTGCAAAAGGTCCAACAGAACCGCCTTTTTTCAGAATGTTCCCAATATTTACACCCGAAACCTGAAATTTTCCGACCTACCTTCTGCTCTCCTGGCCTTCTTCATGGAGGCCGTCTCCTTGGCAACCAGCGGCCTCTTCCTGCAGTGCTGCCCCTCGCCACAGGGGGCGACGTCTCTGAGCACGGCGAGCCGGCACAGCTGCGTCTGGGCGATGGCGCCGAAGCAGTCGTGGAAGCCGTTAGCTTTGGCTAAGTCCGCCGCCGTCTGTCCGCTGGCGTTCCTTAAACTGGAACAGAACACAGCGTTCCGCCTTAAGATCATTTCAACCAATCGCAGATCGTTTCACGCATCCTCGTGCTTTTATTTTGTAAAAATAAAACAAAAAGGAAAAGGCTTCTAATTCGTTAGCAAACGTGGATTCCGAATGCAGCGCGGCTTTTACGTAAACAGAACGGAACACAAACGCATCATCATCGCCTCCAGGCGCTCATTTCCGTTACATTTCATTCCACCTTAATAAACCAAAAACCTTTGTTTTTTTATTGCTTCAAGTAAAAAAGCAAAGTTTGAAAATGGAAATTAAAGAATAAAATAATGAAATCCAGAAAGAAAACCTTAAACTTTTAATTTATGAGAAACTTTTCTGATTTATTTCCCTATTTTCTGGCCATTTGTTCAGATAGTTTCAGTTCATTAGTTGATTTCCGGCGGTTTGCAGCGATGCGATGAGGCGAGGCTTTGAGGGGGAGGAGCCAAATGAAGCCTCTCTACCCGCCGTACCATGTGACCGAGTCAGGAAGTGGTTATAACATAGAGAAGATGGTGGAAGTGCATCTCTATCTACTGCTGGCATGAACCACATTCCTTTGATGTTGGTGATGCGTTCCTGGAGCGCAGCGTGCAGAAGGAAGCGCCTGGCTGACCTAACTTCCTGCTCCGGCTGCTAAACGCCATCTCACCCAGTCTCCTAAGCCGCGCCCAGCGCCATTGATTGTTCAGACCTCCATCTATGGTGGTGACGTCTTCCCCGGAGTTCATGACCTGCATGCTTCCCGCTCCACGCCATTCCCTTCTCTCCAAACACAGAGTTTCATTTATTTATTTTCTGACTTTTAACTCGTCTCTCGGTTGAACGGAGCCGTAAACGGCGCCAGGCGACTTTCCCTTCAGCACTGAACCCACATCTATCTGGAGACATGAGCAAGAAACCATGCTTTGCTAAGACCCGCCCCCTTCTGCTTCTGATTGGCTAGTACCGATAGTTTCAGAGCGCTCCTTTGCTACCATTGGCTGGCAAACCAAAGAGGGATTTCCATTTTATTTTGTATTTTTTTACGCCACAGGTAATCGCCATGAGCTGGAATTCTAAAAACCGATGGTTACAGGATTTTATCTGGTAATAATGAGACAAACGGATTTATTTTCCGTGGCGAATGCGATGTGGTTCCGTTCTAATCAGCTGTTTTTACGTCGTCTGTTTTTAGCGATGCTAACCACATCCAGCTGCTAGAACAAGGCTTTAGTTGAATAAATGATCTTTTTCATCGTCCTCTGAACCGGTTCCATCTGGCTGAGAATCCGCCACATGCCCCGCCCACTCACCGTGGCTCTGCTCCGGCTATCAGCAGCACCTGGATGCACTCCACGCTGCCGCAGCGCGCCGCCTTGTGGATGGGAGCCTCACCGACGCAGTCCTGAAAAGCAGACAGAACGGAGAGAGGAGGAAGTGGACGGGAACGCCATCTTAACTGTCACTAACCGCCGGGCCGGCATGGGACGCACCTGCTTGTTGATGTCGGCGCCGGCCTGGGTGAGCCACACCACGCAGTGGGGGTGTCCTCCGAAGGCGGCGGTGTGCGTGGGCGTCTGGTTGAAGCGGCTGGTCACCGTGTTCACCTCGCAGCCCCTCTGCACCAGGTGGACCACGCACTCCAGCTGTGGATCGACATCTGACCTTTGAACCTGCTAGCTGCAGCTAGCTTAGCTTCTTTAGCAACTTAATGTGCAGAAACCAAACACAACTCCGGTTTATGGGAAATAAAATATGGATTCTAATAAAAACTTTTCATTAATGCTGTGATTCTTTATTTTATGACCAAGGTGGTTTTTTTAAAGTTTTATTTCTAAGCAAAGACATCAGGAAATCTACTAAAATTCTAAACCATTTAATGGCGTAGAAGAAATGCGGATTTATGGAAGGCGATTTGGGTCACTGGGAAAAAAATGATTTTTACATTTTACTTTAATATGTAAAAATAAAAAAAATTTATGGGATCAAAGTCAGAATTCTGACTATTTTCCTATGTTTAACTGAAATAATATTTAAATATATTTTATTTTTCAGTGGCTCTAATCCTCTTCCGTATGGATTTGTACAAATTTACATGTTATTGTTGACATTAAGTGGAAAAAAAAGACACCAGGAAATGATTAAAATAGGGGAATAAAGTCACAAAAATAAATATTTTCTAGGTTTCTATAGAAGAGATAAAACACTACATGTTAGAAATATAACTCAGGGATCAGGTATTTAATTTTAAACGGCTTAATTAGATGAAAATGTACGGAAGAGGATAAAGGCTACTAAAAAAAAAGCTAATTTATTTTCTAATTTCATTTCAGTAGAATATGGGGGAAAAAGGTAGTATTCTGACTAACCTGAGAATTACTTTTACTCATATTAAACTGAAATAAAATGTAAAAATCGGTTCAGTTTCTTTTTTTTTTGTGGCTCTAATCTTCTTCCGTACTGCGATCTCTTCTTTCATGGCCAGAATTCTGAGATTAAAGTCAGAATTCTGACTTTTTCCCATTTTATCCTAAAATAAAATGTAAAAAAGAAGAACTTCTTTTTTATTTTTAGCGACCCTAATCCTGTTCTGTATAAATGACATGAATCCACTGATCTTTATTCATTCACTGTAATTCCTAAAAAAAGTGAAGGCACCGTCCGCCATCTTGGTACTCCCCACTCCCAGGGAGACGTGCAGTAAAATGCCTCCCTGTGCAGCATTTTGCTGCATTAACCAGCAGGTTTCTGGCAGTGGGAAAACGTTCCACTGGTAATTTCACAGTCAGTGGATGAACTTTTAAAGGAAATCAATATATAGGCATGGATGCATCCTGCAGTAGAGCATGACTGGCTGTCTGCAGTTAGCAAATAGGAAAATACCACAGCTTTAACAGACCTGTGATTCAATCCTGATGTAAGAGATTGAAATCATATGTAATAAATATGTTTATTCTGCTCCATTAACACATTCATTTTATTGTGATGGTTTGTATAATATGTTATATTACATGATTTATAGACTTCATAATGACTCTGCAATGTGATTGGCTTATTTTATTTATAATAAGTTAAAGTTATTTTCTATTAATGCTGTGAAACAGCCAGTCTGAGTCAAAGTAATGAATTTATCTTTATTTTAAACGTCTTAGATTAAAGTCAGATTTCTGAGATTAAAGTCTTAACTCCCCCTGAACGGATTGTTTACACTGTCACCGGACTAACTAGGGAGTACCAATATGGCGGCCGGCCAACCAGTGAATAACTAGAGGTCAGAATCCAGCTGCGTTTTAAAATAAAAACAAACAATCAGCACTTCCGGGTTCCGGCTTCGCGCCAGAGCAGCGATTGGCTCAGCGGGAACCAATTAGAAGGCAGCTCGGCTTAAATTTTGTTAAAAAAAAAAAAGAAAAACTTTATTGGAAGCGACCGAGCAGCAGTGAACAGAGCGGGATAATCCTCACATTAAACTCCTAAAAACACGTGTTTTTCTTTTGAACTAAAGTTAAATCCTGGCGCAGCTGCTTTGCGCCACATAAATAAATAAATACCTGATCATATAAATGATTGTAATGGTGTCAGTGGAGTTAGTAGTGAGTACCTGTCCGTAGTGAGCAGCCCAGTGAATGGGCGTCCATCCATAACAGGAGTCCTCTGCGCTCAGATGAGCCCGGTTTGACTCCACTAAGGACATCAAAGCCACCAGGTCTCCATCGCGGCACGCGCGGTGGATGGGGAAGTGCTGGAAGAGCCAGCCGTCAGCCGACAGCTCGGCTCGCGCCCCCGCAGACATCAGGAAGCGGCAGGCTGAGCGGATAAACGCGCTTCTTGGAGCCACTTGTGCTCTCAGAGGAGAGTTTGAAACACAAAGGAAAAGGATGCGTTCAAGCGAGGCCGGAAACCCGGCTTTCCTGTCTCAGAAAGTAAAATAAAAAAACAGAAATACTGTAAATAGAGGCGCACACCCAAGTGGTGCATTCAAACAGTCTGTTAGCCACACATTCAACCACTTTTAAACCAATAAAACCACCTCCCCCTCCTTAAATTTGTTTTTTTCTCTGTAATAAGTCAAACAAACAAAATAAAGTTTCAAGTAATCAATTTTTCCTCCTTTCTAATCTTAAATAGAACCGCATAACTGGGCAATGGTTAATTTTGAATTAACAGAAAATAACAAACTTCAAAGCTTATGGCACTTTATAATAACAAGCGCCCATGGACGAAATGATTTAAGTTAGAGCACTGCTTTGTCCGAAACTGCCTGAACGTAGCATAATCCCCAACACACGTATGGCGAATCCGAAAACGCGGACTGGATTTGCACTGCTCTGCAATGGGCAGCACTCAATAAGGACGAAGGCCTGGGAAGCTTGATTCTTTGTCCCTGGGTGGTGGTTCGGTCATTGGCGGACAGGCGGCGGCATTAAATAAAAATAACTAACTTGTGTTATGCACATTTCAAACTGTATTGTGATTTTATTGTACGATTTGTAGCAAAAACGTTGTTAATTTATTACTGCTTCTACAACTAAGGATATGGAGTGTGGACCTAACTTGAATGTTGTTAATATCCCATTAAACTTTTAAATCCTGTTGCTTAAATTCCAACAGCTGCAAAGAAGGGAAGATGGCGGCTTTACATGGCGGGAAAGCCGTGGACCAAAGCAGTAATAAAGAGGTGGGCGGGGCTTATTTAATGGCGTTTTTTTTCCAGCTGGAAGAAGACAATTAGGTCCACTGAAACTTTTTAAAAAATGTACCTGATTTTTTAATTTTATTTCATTATAATATGAGAAAAAAGTCATAATTCTGACTTTAATCTCAAAATTCTGACTTTAATCTTAAGAATTCTGACTTTAATTTTGAGAATTCTGACTTTAATCTCACAATTCTGACTTTAATCTCGAGAATTCTGACTTTAATCTCACAATTCTGACTTTAATCTCGAGAATTCTGACTTTAATCTCACAATTCTGACTTTAATCTCAAGAATTCTGACTTTAATCTTAAGAATTCTGACTTTAATTTTGAGAATTCTGACTTTAATCTTAAGAATTATGACTTTAATTTTGAGAATTCTGACTTTAATCTCACAATTCTGACTTTAATTTTGAGAATTCTGACTTTAATCTCACAATTCTGACTTTAATCTCGAGAATTCTGACTTTAATCTTAAGAATTCTGACTTTAATCTCACAATTCTGACTTTAATCTCGAGAATTCTGACTTTAATCTTGAGAATTCTGACTTTAATCTTGAGAATTCTGACTTTAATCTTGAGAATTCTGACTTTAATCTCGAGAATTCTGACTTTAATTTTGAGAATTCTGACTTTAATCTTAAGAATTCTGACTTTAATCTCACAATTCTGACTTTAATCTCGAGAATTCTGACTTTAATCTTAAGAATTCTGACTTTAATCTCACAATTCTGACTTTAATCTCGAGAATTCTGACTTTAATCTTGAGAATTCTGACTTTAATCTCGAGAATTCTGACTTTAATCTCGAGAATTCTGACTTTAAT
>JAGKQL010004240.1:0-15102 GCA_018398635.1 Cyprinodon brontotheroides
CGATACCGCGTCAATATATCAACATATAAAAATATGGCAAAATTTCGTGAATTTTCGGGGGATTTCGTAGCATAACGATGACATATAGCAACATTTCATTAGTAAAAGAGATTGATATGGTGTTTTTAAATGGCAATATATCAGCATATGAAGATATTGGGATATTTTAATGTATCAATATTTTTTCCCTCGTCTTTAGAAGTTTTTAAGTCTGTAAAAAAGAAGTTTTTGAGGAAGAAGAAGTAGCATTTTTTTTTTATTTTTTTTAAAAGACTTTAGAAGCACAGAGAAGCTGATCAAATATAGGGTTAAATATGGGTGGGGTGGCTTGATGTCCGATATTCAGTTTTAAGGCGATACATAAGGGGCAGATTATATCGTGCATCCCTAATTTTTACAGATCAGTTTCAGATTTAGATACGTTTTGTTGGCGCATCTGGAGTCATGGGAAAGTAATTTGTAGTGTGGAGGTAGGGAGGAAGGGAAGAACATTTTTGGAAAATTGTTAATGTAACATATTTGGTGTTTTTTTTTCTTGTTGTTGTATTTTTCTGTTACATAGTTTGTGATCTGATACTATGTTGATTATTTATTGATGATAAATGAGTTATCAAAATCTAAATTTCTTTCTTTCTTTCTTCACTTTTTATTTTCTCCTTCACTTTTTGCAGAAGTCAGGTAAACGAGTTCAGAACACCTACAGCGATGCCCTACCGGTGAACTGCGCCGCAGAGATGCGAAAAAGGCCGCCGTCCATCTGTGCTTCGTCTGCTGGAACCGTCATGCAGAAAGCCAAGGTGATGATGCTCACCTGAACTCACCTTTTCGGTCGCTGCCTTTTCTGTTTCAAAACGAACCACGTTTTTTTATGTGTTTCTATTTTTAAAACCTGAATGCAAAAAGTTAAATGTTGAATAATCAAAAATCCAAATGTCTTTAAATGTCTAAAATAAAATAAATGTCTGCTGTTCTAATTGGTAGAGCTAGCGTTATTGCTGCAGGTTAAAATTAATCAAAAAACTATTAAGTAGAGGTTTGCGTCTTTATGTTTAAAAAGGCAGACAAAGGGTCAGTAAATAATATATTAAATAAAAACAATGTTTTAGGGTTATAACTAAAACTATATACACTGCAAAAATGATCTAGAAATAGGTAATAATGTCTTAAATTAAGTGTATTTACCCTTAATTTGAGGAGGTAAATAAGATGATTTGCCAATGGAGTTAGTATATGTACTAAATAAGATAATTAGATAATATGCACTTGAAATAAGACAATGCAATTGTTTTTTTTTTTTCTTATTTTAAGTGTAAATTGTCTTGTTCTATTGGCAAAATGTTTCTTTTACCTCCTCAATTCAAGAACAAATGCACTTGTTTTAAGAGAAAATGACTTATCTATTTAGATTTAATTTTTTTCAATGTAGAAGTTTAAACTGTTTTTTTTAAAAGTAAGATAAAAGCGTCCACACGTTTCCCCGTTTGCATTGCTGATCAAATTCTTAGGCAGACTGCTAAACCTCCTAAAGACTGGTGATGAGGCTGCATCAAACGCGTTGAGAAACCCCACTGTGAAGTTAGCAATGCTTTCCATCGCCATGGAGATGCATCACTCTTTTTTTTCTCAGCATTGAGCACAATTTACAAAAAAGACAAAGTAAAGACAGGAGTAAAGACAGGAAATGCAAAATGAATGGTGGAGTAGCCTCCATTTATTTACCTGCTCAGTTTTAACACAGATAAAGATCGGATAAATATTTAAAACTGTTTGTTTTGTCAAAAAATCCTCTAAATGACACAAAAATGGGTCGAAAATACGAAGCACTTCTTTTATTTAGCCATTAAGATAAGAAAATGCAGCTCTTTTAACAAACTAACTTGTGGGTTATTGTTTTTTTTTCATGTTTTATTTTGAAACAGAACAAACCAAACAGCATCATCAGCCGTCCATGTGTAGAAATGTTCTCAGTTTTTAAAAGACATTGAATTACTGAAGCACTTTGGTTGTAATAAATAAAACAAGTCTAGCCTTATAGTGTCAGTAAAGAAATTATAGGCAAATAATAAGACTTTTGAGTGAGAGATTTATTCTATTATTGTCACTGCTTTCAGTGGGGAGGGACATGCACTGCAAGAGACCTTTATGATTTATTCTGCGTTATTTGTCACATTTAAATGTGGTTTTCAAATGATGATAAGGGAAAACAAACCATTTAAAGAAACAATATGTGGAAAAAATTACAGTATCCCACTTTGAATTGGATGGTCGCGAAACATGAGCAGCAGCGTCGCAAGATAATCATCATGATGTGATCCCTGAGGTATAAATATATCAGGAAATATATGGGTTAATGTCCCGTGAAATAAGTAGATGTAACGATGATATTTATTTTATTATTGTTATTGTTCTCTTGGAGAAAATGAAATACCTTTTTAATGCACACAATTTTCCTTGAAATAAATGTATTTTCCCTTCGTTTATTTAGGCGAATTAGACAATGGAAGTAGAATAATAAGTATTTATGTTTGAAATAAGAAAAAAAAACTATATCCACAAGTTTTAAGTCTTTAAGTCTTGCCCTTAAAAGAAGATATTTATGTCTAAATATCTTCTTTTAAGGGTAAAATTAGTCATCTGCTCAAATTAAGGGCAAATATATACATATTTTAAATTATTTCATTTTTAATTTAAATTCTAGCCTTAGTTATCACTATAAGTTATGGAAAAATCCTTCTTTAAAAATTGTTTTCTTGTTCTTTTTCTGCAGGAATGGGAGTTAAAGAAAAGAACCTAGGAGGGCTTTGATGGAAAAGACTGAAGCGAATCGATATCAGGGTGTAGATTTTATCCCTATTCATTTTTTCTTTTCTTTTTTTTTATCTGAATAATCTACCAGATTGATCCAAAAGCCCAAACTTTTTATTCAGAAATTTGAACATATGTAAAAGACAATTCAAAAGTCCACCACAAGGTGGAGGTATATGTCTACTGAAGATGAGCTGTTTTTTGCTGCCGCCCATAAAAGAACCACTTGGACTATTGACTTGCCATCTATTCTGTCTAATTCACCCTGAATGGGTCAAAGAAAAGAAAAGGGTTTATGTGACAAAGGAAAAAGAGACGTGAAGTGGAAGCAGTGAAAGTGCATAACGAAAGATGTTATCGGCAGCACAGATGAAAAGGTGTAAAGGTGCTCCCACCTGACTAATGTGATGTTTAGGAGAGACTTTAACTTTAAAGTGCCTTTTTAAAAAGTGTTTTTATTTGTTTTTTCTTCCTGTACATAGTAAAACTACGACTACTGGTTCTGTTTTTTCTGCATCACTCCTCTTTGTGCAACCTTCAGCAATATTCCAATAGTCTTTTAGAGGTTTCTCTGCTCCAGCACAGCTGATTTACATTGATAATTGATTAACAGGCTTTTGCTGAGCTGCAATCATCAGAATCAGCTGTGCTAAAGCAGAGAAACCTCTAAAACCTGCAGGAAAGTGGTGCGACTTTGGGAATGCCTGCTGCAAAAGGTTCAGACCAGGCTTGGACTGGTAATCTCTGACACCGGTCCTAATTTCAACACTTACTCGCCCGCCAAAGCTCCTATCTGTGACAGCAAGTAACTCAAGGAGCTCAAGAAGTTACTACTTAAATAATAATAAAGTAACTACTTTATTGATGCATGCAGTATATACAGCACAGGCACATCCTTGTGACGGCTGGCATATGGTGTAATTTTCTATGTCTTCAAATTGTAAAATCCTTGCAACAAACTAAATTATAATTAAACTTAAATGCTTTCTTTAAACCAAACTATGATTTTCCTCTTATATTTGGCAAATTTATTTTAGAATATTTTGCAAAAATATGTTGCAGTGCATGATGGGATTTTGCTTCTAAAGGCAAAAACGTTTCCCATCTTACATGCAGAGTTGCCAGGTTGGAATGTTTTTCAATCTGGCAGTTTAGGATGGCCGTCTATTGGTAAAAAATGTTTTTCTTTAGATTTATGGCCTAAGAGATCGACAGAATTTGGTTCAAATTAGGCGAGATTTCGTACATCCAGCCGGTTTATGAACATTTCTAGGGCTTTGAAAACGTGAGAGAGTGGAGAAGATTCAGGACAAAAAGCAGATGCTTGAAGATAGATCGTTTAATCCACAATGTGTATTCCTATTGTGTTTCACATCTGAGACGCACACGGGTCCATAAGTGGGCCGGTGTAGATGGAAAAATTCCAGGGCCGAAAATCGTTCCCAGTCCGAGTCTGGTTCACACTGGAAAAATGATCTAGAAATAAGTAAAAACTTCTTAAATTAAGTGTATTTACCCTTAATTAGAGCAGGTAAATGAGATATTTTGCCAATGGAATGAATATTTTTACTCTTAAAATAAGATAATTAGATAATATACATTTAAAATAAGACAATGCAGTTGTGTTTTCTTATTTTAAGTGTAAATTGTCTTGGTCTATTGGCAAAATCTCTCCTTAATCTAAGAACAAATGCACTTATTTTAAGAAAAAATAACTTTTCTAGATTTTGTTTTTTTCAAGTTCAGACTCTACACTGCAAAAACAATCTGAAATTAAGTAAAAATTTCTTAAATCAAGTGTATTTACCCTTAAATTGAGCAGGTAAATAAGATAGTTTGCCAATGGGATGAGTATTTTCACACTTAAAATAAGTTAATTAGATAATATGCACTTGAAATAAGACAATGCAATTGATTTTTCTTATTTCAAATGTAAATTATCTTATTCCATTGGCGAAGTCTCTCATTTATCTCCTCAAATCAGGATAAAATGCACTTATTTTAAGAAAAAATGACTTATTTAGATTTACATTTTTTGCAGTGTAAATGTCGGTCATCCGATGTTTATCCTCCTTAAAAACACAGACCTGAAAGGTTTCCAAGGTACTCGGTTAATATTTATGCTTCTGCATCTCCCTGACTCCCGGATGCTTGTATCATTGTTTTAGCAGAACTATTTCCCGTTTTCTTGCTGCATTTTAACGACTTTGGGTTACAATATTTACACCCATGTACAGTGTTTTAAAAAAATATGTTGTTTTTCCAGATATGTTATTTTATTTAGTGGCTTCTCCACTCAGGTTGACCACCAACTAACTGAAACCCCATTTGCAGCATTTACATTTCTTTTCTTAGTGAATGAATGACTAACATAGCAGTGCTATTCTGTGATCAAAGTTTTCCAATAAGAACAGATTTTATGTTTTTTTTTTTTCGTTTAAAATTTGTGCTTTTCTTTCAAATTTTGCACTTTACATTTGCCCGGAGGAGGAACTAATAAATGTGCTTCTCACTGTACAAGCAGTTCATTTTTTTTAAATGATCCTAAAAAACGTAAATATGGAAGTTTTCCATTAAAATTCACCAACAAATAACGATTCAGTCTTTTTTCTATTTATTTACACATGTGGAATTTATACAGCCAAAGCAAGAACAAAAAAAAAGCACATCTATATGATTTGTTTAATAAAGGCATTTCGATGCAGCCTTCTGTTACGGTGCCTCGCAAAAGTATTCATACCCCTTGAATTTTCCCACATTTCATCATGTTCCATCCACAAACACCAGTGTATTTATTTAGGATTTTATGTGAAAAAAAACATAAAGTCTTTCATTCCTATAAAGTGGAAAAACAAAGATTTTAAATATTTTTTTACAAATTAAAAAAGGTAAAATTAAGCAGGTATTAATTATTCTGAGAGGTTGAAAGTAGCTAGTTATGTTTTCTCAGTTACAGCAACTTTTTGACAAAAATATACTTTTAGTAGTGGGTTTCTGTACACTACTTTTTACTTTTACTTGAGTAATATCCTCATTAAATATTTTAACTCTTACTTTAGTAAAAAGTTTGACTACTCATTCAACGGTGACGTACTTCGCTGATTAACGAGCAAGCTTGTTTTAAAAATAAAAGTGCTACAGACAAAAACACACATTAATGTTTATGTCAAAACAAAGCTCTCCTTCTTGTACTCAAGCCTATTTGAAATGACTGTGACGTTTGGAGGTCATGCTAATATGGAGTTAAGGAGGAAATGTTGTCACTGGAGTTACTGGTTTTAATAGGATTTATGATTAAAAAATGGTTTGGCAAAGTGTTTCCTTTGCATGGAAAACATTTCTTGAACCATTATTTGTTTTAATAGTTTCCTAATAGTCTTTAAAATTGAATTTTGATATAGAATTTGCACATAACTTTTACTTAGGTATCTAAGTTTGAATGTTAGATGTTATGAAGTGTTATTAAATACAGTAGCAGCCAATCAAAATGGTCCTTCCCAGTCAAACGCCGGCCGAATGGCAGCTAACTTCCCTGCAACTCAAGAAAAATCCCCTCCATCTTCCAGCCACTGGAGTGACCCCCTTCTCCTGGGTGTGCATATTTTTTTAACCTGCTTTTCTTTAGATTTTAACGTCTGCAAAATAATGACAGAAAGAATCTTTTAGTGTAAAGATTGGTGTTTAAAAAGGAATTCCAGGTGACCAGCCAAGGAACAGCCAAGGACTAGCAAAACACTAGCCAAGAACCAGTCAAGGTCCTTGGCTGGCCACAGAACAGCCAAGGACTAGCCACGGACCAATCAAGGACTAGCCAAGACCCAGCCAAGGACTAGCCAAGAAACAGCCAAGGACCAGCAAAGGACTTACCAAGGACTAGCTAAGGAACAGCCAAGGACCAGCCAAAGAGGACTAGCCAAGAACCAGCCAAGAACCAGCCTAGGACCAGCAAAGGACTCTCTGCCAAAAAGGACCAGCCAAAAAGGACTAGCTAAGGGAACAGCCAAGGACTAGCCAAGGACTACTAGCTAAGAACCAGCCAAGGACTAGCCAAGCCGGAGCCTAGCACCAGGACACAGCACAGAACTCGACAAGCAGGGGCCACAAGGGGCTGTAAGCCAGGGACCAGCAACGACGGGCCAAGGACCAGCCGGGGGACTAGCATGGACCAGGCAAAGGCCAACCAGCCTAGGACCAGCTTAGGATCGCCAAGGACCAGCCAAGGACTAGCTGCTAAGGACCAGCGGAGGACTAGCCAAGAACCAGCCACAAGGCACTTGCCAAGGACCAGCCTAGGACCAGCAAAGGACTCCGCCAAGCAACGACCCGCCAAGGACTAGCGCTGGGCCTACACGAGGACGCAGCAAAGGGCTCGCCAGCAAGACCAGCCAAGGACTAGCCAAGCGACTAGCCAAGAACCGGCCAAGGACCAGCCAAGAAGGGGCCAAGGACTAGCCAAGGAACGGCAGCGGCGACCAGCCACGGGAGCTAGCTAAGGCCTGTGCCAAGGAGCTAGCCACAGGACTGGCTAAGAACCAGCCATGACTAGCCAAGAACCAGCCTAGGACCAGCAAAGGACCTCGCAAACGGAACCAGCCAGGGACCGGCAAAGACCAGCGCAAGGACCACGCAAAGGACTCGCCAGCCATGACCAGCCAAGGAGCTAGCCAAGGACTAGCCAAGAACCAGCAAACGAGCGGACGAGGACGCAGCCAAGGGCCAGCCAAGGCACTAGCCAAGAACCAGCCAGGAAGTAGCCAAGAAGTAGCCAAGACGAAGCCAAGGAAAGTCGAGAAATTTTGAATGGCTACTACTGTAACTGTGTAGCCTTTTACAAAATGCATTTTACTCGTTCATGAGTTAAAGTGTGATGATGTAGTATTATTCTTACTTCAGCACAATTCTCTGCCATCCCCTGCAAACACTTAATAAAACCCATTGCAGCCAACTGTGTTAGAAAAGTCTCCAAAGACTTTTGTTAAAAACCATTAGTACAGCAAGACATGTCTGGTTTAGTAGTGGAAAGTTTCAGGGTGAGAGTTCAAAGAAATATTGCACAGCGTATGCCCTGCTTTAGAGCGAGAGAGAGATAGATACCAGGGAGTTAAAAACGTTTCTCCCTTTTCTCTGTTTAGCAGAACAGACCAGCACACTGACTGATTCTGTAATCCTGTTTTCATCCTGCAAGGAATAATAAATTGTGATTAAGTAAATTTCACCAATCTAACATTTAACGAAAGCAACAATTATATGTTTTTTGTTGTTTTTTTTCCATAGCAATAGCTTTACGGAAGCGTGTCAAATAGAGAACTGGTGTCAACGAAACAACTGTTCAAATAAGTCTGTATCGGCTACTGTGGTATTATTTTGAGTGGCATTTCAGCTGTGATCTCTCCATCCATCTCCATGCTGCTTAATATATCATGGAGCAATACACTCACCCCCCCTATAGAGAAAAGAACACCTGTCTTGCTCATGTCAGACGGTGAGTATAGACCTTGACCATGGGAGGTGGGCGGTTTAGGGGGCTGAAGCAGCAGGCTAGAAGCAACACACTGAATTCAAAGTGCAGCTGATGTTTTTCAGGAAAATAGAGCTGCCAAATCAGAGCTGTGTTATTTCTATACCCTGCAGAGTCTAAGAAAGTTCACATATGAAGTAGCAGCAGTTCAAGGTAGCAGCCTAAACTAGCCTGCATGTGTGGCCTTCTGTTTTATTACAGGCAATGAATGTCTTAAAGGAAAAGTCCGTCATATTCAAAATACAAACTTCTAGAAGTCATTGAAATTATTCCATACAGTTCAATAAATGATCAGTGTTTTTTAATTCAGAGTAATTTTCATGTGAATGTGCTTTACTGGAGGCATCCATGTTTGTCAAAGAACTCTACTGCCACCTACTGGTTAGTCACGGTGCGGTGCATCGCTGTTGATCAAGTCCCAGTGCTGTATCTTGGTGTTTGTCACAACGGCGCTATTATCCAAGTCATCTTGAAAACATTCTCCTTCTTCCAAATGTTGGCTACATATGCGGGGTTTTTCTGGCCTGGCCAGTTCGATGGCAAATCCCTCCCTCTTTCAAGTTGGCGATCCAACGACCAACCCGTCTGTGGAGGATCAGGAATCCAGAAAGGTGGAATAACCCTTTTTTTCACATAATTTTTTACCCGATGTATTGCAACATCCAGCTGCCATGCACGTGGGCATTGTCGTGTTTCCACTATAGCTCAAGGTGAATTTCAATGGTAAAGTCCTCTGGAAATCTTCAATAATTGTTGTTGATTGCAGATGTGTCTAGTAGTTCCCATTGATTTAGCTTGTAAAGCGGGGAGGAAATGGCGCTTGGGCCTACAAATATAGTAACACGTCACTGCTGGAAGATGGCAGGAGGGGAGGGATTTACTATATTTGGGCAAAAATGGCGGCTCCCAGACTCAGATTATCACAGCGGGAAATATATATATATTTATTTTTTTACTGATTAATTATAAATTCATTAAATCAAACAATGATCCATTGATTATTTTTTCTGACCGGACTTTTGCTTTAATATTATGATGGTGGTGACTTTTCAGCAGGACTCTTACTCATACCAGCTATAATGAAATGGTTCAATCTTTCTCATTCTCATTCAAGACCTGAACATGTACTGTATGTTAATCGAGACTTTTCATGTAACCTGAGAGACTAAAATAAATAATAATAATTTACTTACTAAATGTGCAAAGCTGGTAGAGACATTTTAGAAACACTTTAAGCTGTGATTGCCCAAAATAAAAATAAAACCAAACATCTGGGTTTCTTATTTCCCGCTTCAGAAATGTGGGCTTGTTTTGTTTGGTACGTTGCATAAAATCCAATAAAACACACCAGTGTTTGTGATTGTAACGTATGACGTGAAAAAGTTGAGTGAGTGTGAATACTCTTTGAAGGCACTATAAAAACAAGTCCACGAGTATTTGAAGAGCTGTTCATTTACGCATTAGGATTGTAAGCAGAGAGGACAGCCCTAAATGACTGTTTCTCATCTTTTGGTTGCACTAAAGCAGGTATATTCGTGCAACGCAATGTTTCATCAGATATCAAGTCCAGCTAATGGTGCTTAAGCCGAAATGAGGAGGTAGGGAAACTCCAGCACTGGAAAAAAATATCGAAACATCTAGATAAGTCTTTTTTGTCTTAAAATAAGTGTATTTGTTCTTAAGCTTGAGGGAGATAAGTGTCGGAGACAGGATTAGGGCCGCTGAAAAAAAAAGAAATAAAGTTAATTGATTTTTAAATTTTTATTTTTAGAAGTTTAACATGGGAAAAAAGTCAGAATTCTGACTTTTCTCAGTGTCTGACTTTTTCTCAATTTCTGACTTTTAATCACCGATTTCTGACTTTTGGCTCACCGATTCGACTTTAATCTCCGAATTCTGACTTTTTCTCAGAATTCTGACTTTTCTCAGAATTCTGACTTTAATCTCAGAATTCTGACTTTTCTCCAAATTCTGACTTTTCTCAGAGGAATTCTGACTTTTAATCTCCAGAATTCTGACTTTTCTCAGAATTCTGACTTTTCTCAGAATTTCTGACTTTAATGTCAGAATTCTGACTTTTTCTCAGAATTCTGACTTTTAATCTGAGAATTCTGACTTTAATCTCGAATTCTGACTTTTAATCTCCGGAATTCTGACTTTTTTCTCAGAATTCTGACTTTAATCTCGAATTCTGACTTTTAATCTCAGAATTCTGACTTTAATCTCGAATTCTGACTTTTTCTCAGAGGTCTGACTTTAATCTCAAGAATTCTGACTTTAATGTCCAGAATTCTGACACAACATATCAGGAATTCTGACTTTTTTCTCAGAATTCTGACTTTAATGTCAAATTCAATCTCAGAATTCCGACTTTTAATCTCAAAATTCTGAGCTTCTCATAATTCTGACTTTATCTCAGAATTCTGACTTTTATCACCGAATTCTGACTTTTAATCTCAAGAATTCTGACTTTATCTCGAATTCTGACTTTTAATCTCCGAATTCTAACTTTTCTTAATTCTGACTTTAATCTCAAAATTCTGACTTTAGTATCTCAGAGGTATTGGATGCTTAATGTGGAATGGGCACCATGAAGGGAAGAAGTGTGGAGCACTCAACTTCACTGACAAAGATGTGAGTTGTTTGGGGTGGCCAGTGACACATTGAGGGTGAGGAAAATGACGAGGTGGGCAACTTTTGTGCCGAGGGGGTCCCTGCATTAATGGAGGGAGGCAGAAGATGCATTAAAACAAGAGAGCTAGTCTCTAAAACAGACATGGCGGTGACTTGATGCTAACATGTTTGTTGCTTCAAAGGAGCCTGAGAAAAATTCAAAATTCTGAGAAAAAGTCAAAATTCAGAGATTAAAGTCAAATTCTGAGGGTAAAGTCAGAATTCTGGTCAAAGTCAGAATTCTGAGAAAAAAAGTCAGAATTCAGAGATTAAGTCAGAATTCTGAGAGAAAAAGTCAGAATTCTGAGATTAAGAGTCAAATTCTGAGGGAAGCATCAGGGTGGGAATTCTGATTATTTTCCCAGTAAACTGAAATTAGAATTTAAAATCAGTTAACTTTTTTTTCAGTGGCCCTAATCCTCTTCCGTAGATAGAGACATTTGCCAATGCCAAAATAATAAAACACAATTTCATTGTCTCATTTACCTACTCAAATTAGGGGTAAATACACTTAATTTAAGAATTTTTTTCTAATTCCTAGATGTTTTGTATCCAGTGAGGGTGGTGATATGAGATGTACTCAGAGAAAGAGATAGTACAGCCAGTAGAGGATGTTAACGAAGAGGAAAGCTGTAGGGAAGACGGTACGGGCATGGCGATCAATATTATGTGGATTTTCCACTATGAAGACAGCAGCTGCTCTGCGTGAAAGCATCGCTTCACAGATGACCGAGGCCACAGCCCTGACTCTCGCGTTTTTTTTTCTGTTGAAGCAGCATGGTTCTTATCACTGTTAAGCTGGCTCACTCCGTGCGGCTCCTCGGCGCTGGGGTACGTCGCCAGACTTCTGGTTTTGGTTGGCTGGAAGGCTGACAATGGGGACCATGCCATTTCCATTGAACTCAACAAACTCCCTCACGAGAAGTTCCTGACCAGGCACACAGGCCATCAATGAATGAAAAACTTTTCCGGTGTATTTAGCGGAATGTTAAACACTGGGTAGCGTTTCCATACCCTGTGAAGATCCTCTATGGTTTGATTCTGCATTGTGTAAAAATGAGCACAGGCGTATTCCAACAGTGCACCGAAAATGAAGGTGAAACAGATGCCCAGGTAGACGTCTATGGCCTTTATGAAGCAGTTAGCGTTGGGCAGAGAGGTACGGGCCCCCATCATGAGAGTGGTCATGGTCAGGACGGTTGTCACTCCTGCAGAAACAATCCAATTGTGATTTGGAGTAGGAAAAAAATACAATATATTCACAGAAGGTTGAGTTTAAGAAGAAAAAATGACGATTCCACTGCAAAAAATGGAAATCTGTAGCGAGTTATTTTTGCTTAAATTGAGTGAATTTTAAGCTTGAATTGAGCAGATAGAAGTGAGACACCTTGCCAATGGAACAAGACAATTTACATTTTTTAAAATAAGAAAAAAAAACAATTGCTGTGTGTCTTATTTCAAGTGAATATTATCTAATTCTCTTATTTTAGGAGTAGAAATACTGATTCCATTGGCAAATCGTCTTATTCCACCTACTAAAATTAAGGTTAAATACACTTTGTCATTTTTCCTAAACTGACAGATGATTTCTAAAATCCACACTGCAAAAAAAGAAAATCTATACAAGCGTAATAAACTTGGATTCAGCATTTTGGTCTTATTACACTTGTTTTTCAATGTATTTTCTTAGTAAGACTTAATATCGAGTACATTTGCCTTGTTTTTAAGCCTGTTGGATGCTTGTTTTGAGCAACAATTGGTTAGAGGACATTTAATTCTAAGCAATAATGACTAATAAATGAGAATAAATTGCTTAAAATAAGAGAAAAAATCTTAACAAGTAAAAGAAAAAATAGATTTTTCTACTTGATTTAAGTTTTTTGGATGCTTACTACTTGGATATTATGTTCTTGTTTTAAGAAATCTTACCAAGTCTCATTTGCTTGCTGCACTGGCAGATTATTTTGCTCAAAATAAGCAATAATTCACTTAAAGCACAATATTTTTTTCTTATTTTTTAGAAGGCATTTTTTGTTGTGTTTGCTCTGCACTGGAAAAACGATCTAGAAATAAGTAAAACTTTCTTAAAGTGTGTTTTACCCTTAATTTTAGCAGGTAAATGAGGTAGTTTGCCAATGGAATGAGTATTTTTGCCTTAAAGTAAGATATTTAGATAAAATGCACTTGAAATAATAAAATGCAATTGTGTTTCCTTATTTAAATATAAATGGTCTTGTTCCATTGGCAAAATGTCTGTTATACCTTCTAATTTAGAACAAATATTCTATATTAAGAAAAAATGACTTATCTACTGTAGATTTAGATTTTTTCCAGTGTGTCAATGTTAAACTTTTCTAAATCGTGAGCTTTGGGAATTTCTAAATCAAAAACACATTATTTATTTCAATGATAGTTTAGATTTTTGAAAAAATGTGTTAATTGTCATCAGTATCCTAGTTCTAGTAGTAAATTAGGATTAATTTATTGCTGCAGCAGATTTTAGGCATCCTAAAAACATTTACCTCTAAAACGTCGTAGCAATTTATGGCAGCACTATTTTCTAAAGCTGTAAAATGTGACCTGTTTGTATTGGATGCTTATAAACACAGGAGTCATTGCTCATTTACAGGGAAACAGGCAGGAGGCGGTGCAACAACATGGACCATCCTGTGAGAAACGTGGTCTGCAAACAGAACATGTAAAGCCTTTGCTTTCAGAATAACGACTGAAATAAAGACGTTTAAAAAGCAGAAATGTTACTCGGGCTTAATTAAAACTGTTTGATAGATTTTTTCCATAACAGTTTCTTCTCTTTTTTTTTTTTATCGCCCTGATCTTATTTTATTTTTTAACACAGAATGATCACTGGTGAAACTTTATAATAAACAATCTTATGTTAAGTGCTCTCTCCGGTATGGAGTGAAATTGCTCCACTATTGTTGCATCACAGAATGTGTTTTGCAAACCTACAAATGAAACTTTTAAAAACTTATTAATAAAAAAGTGTTTTAAGAATAACTTGTAGTGTTTTCTGAGATTCGTTTCTTTTTAAATTATTTTTTTAAACCTTATTTACATTCAATGGAATCTTGCACAGATTAAGTGTGCAGAAATCTTTTGCTTCTGGGCTATTTTTAGATTCCAGGGGTTCGTTTCAATAAGCAGGTTAAACAAATTCAGATACAACTTTAAATTGATCCATCCTAAGGTCAGAAACTCTGAGTTTTTAATTTTCACAACAGCTGCTATCAATTAGTTCAGTCAACTCTAAGTAGGTCCACTCAGAGTTGATCACCTGCGTAACAAGTATGAAAAGTCATCATCAGATTTGACGAGTCACCATGGCAACAGGAAGTGAAAATTTCACCTCACTGGAACTATAGATTTTTATGCAGAAATGGAAAAAAAAAAATATGTACAAATGACAGAAGCAGCGCTACAACTGCAAAGGAGAAGAAGTTGGCGAAGGAGAAGATTGCTGATCGACTTATTGTGGGCTATGGCAGGCCATTTTTACATTTACTAAAAGCACAATAAGATTCTTCCTGATCAAAATCACATTTCTAGTGGGAACAGTAACAAAAGAGGTTCTAAATTACATTTTTGTAGCTGAAACGCAATTCAAGAAAGTTAATAAAAACTAAATTTTACTTGTAGGATTTAGGTTTTATATACCAAAACATACTCAGTTTTACTGATTTCAGGTTTAGTAAACGTAGAGTTTTCAGTAGTGAAAATGAACCGGTGCAACAACTTTTACACTATTATATTTTAAAAATTGACTCTTTTAAGTTGCTTTTAAACTTAGTTTTACCATTTACATTGTCTTCACTATAAGCTTAATACAAACGGTTGCATTTCAGTTATAAAAACATTGCTAACGTGAATGAAGATCTATCAAAATGTATCTTCATTCTTCACTCCATAGAAACAACTAAACAGAATCTAATCCGTAAAACGGTATTTGGATGGAAGGAAATTTATAAGACTGGAACAAAAAATTCATTAATATAAAATATGTAATAAAGAAAAGAACAAAATATATCTATCTATAGATATATATATATATCTATAGATAGATAGATATCTATAGATATATATATAAA
>JAGKQL010004241.1:0-14914 GCA_018398635.1 Cyprinodon brontotheroides
CACCAAAGGGTGTGTGAGACTTCAGGAACTCTGGAGGTTTTCCAGGATATTGTCGATACCAGTATAAATAATTAGTGGAACCTTTGCTGAAAGTGCAGGATAGAGTAACAGAGCTGCCCTCTAAAGTGAACTCCTCAGTCTTCAGTGCAGTGAGCTGTTGACAGTTTATATCTGAAAGAAAAAAAAGCCTCAAATAACTCAAAGATACAAAACAATATATATATAATTTTTCTCTCTAGGATTACAACAAACCTGTTCCAAAGAGCAGGACCAGCTGAATAAATCCAAATTGTTGCACCAACGACATATTGAAAGGAGGTAAGATTATGCTGAACTGTGTTGAATGTGGAAGTTTGTGTCTCTTCTATAGTTCAGTAACAGCTCAGCTCCTCCCTGAAGCTCTCAGCTCCTCTTCCTCTCAGCTCCTCTTCCTCTCAGCTCCTCTTTCTCTCAGCTTCTCTTGTTGGCAGCTACAAGTTTATTTTTTTTTATTCAATGACTCCTGTAGTCCTGATTGAAACCTCTTTTGATGTGTGGTCTTCTCCAGGGATATGTCCTTGGTAAATTGCTGCTTTTACAATGCATAAAAGCTGTCTTTGTGCATTTTGAATTCTTTACACTCATATTTGGACAACATTCTAAATTTATGATATATACTGTATGAGTTAAACATTAGAGATAACTCTGTTATATTTTCTATGAATCTGCTTTAATGCAATAGTGTCATGGTCCACTTTAACATGAATTTCAGAATGCTTTTGAATACAGATAAAACACAGGTCATTGTCTTTGAAAAAGAAGACCCTACAGTCAGTCCCTCCATCTGGGTGGAATTAAATTGATCTTGACCAGAGTTCTGATGAAAAATAAAAAGAGAGATCATATTCCTCCTACTTTCTGCATGGAGTTTGCATGTTCTCCCTGAGCATGGGTGGGTTCTCTCCGGGTACTCTGGTTTCCTCCCACAGTCCAAAAACATGACTGTTAGATTTATTGGCTTCTATAAATTCTCCTTAGGTGTGTGTGTGTGTGTGAATGGTTGTTTGTCTCTGTGTTGCCCTGCGATGGACTGGAGACCTGTCCAGGGTGAACCCCGCCTCTCACCCAGTGACAGCTAGGAGCTACCAGCATCCCTCGCGACCCCAGCAGGGATTAAGCGTGCCAGAAAATGGATGGATGGATGTTTCTCCTATTAGATTCTCTTCACTGGCTTCCTATTAAGTCCCAAATAGAATATAAAATGATTATCTTCCTAACAGACCACTTTGTTCTGAAGATTTATTAGCGGTTCCTAGAATTTCTAAAAGTAGAAATCATGGATCATTGATGACCTACGTTCACACTTTATCTCCATTGTTGCTGGATGGATACTCTTAGAGGGATTGTTGAAGTGTAAATTACAAAATTCAAGCAAAAATCATCCAGGAGGAGCTTGTCCTGCAAGCCAATGACTCAATGCAATCAAGTGGATCTCCTTGATCCATAACAAATTTGTTATAAAACCAGATATGTAAGAATAGATCTGAGTCGAGATCATTGAATGAATGGAAATTGGTATAAAAGATGATGTCAGGGGACAGAGGAGATTTCTTTACAATTAATCAAATCATATATCAAAGGATAAAATGTAAAGGCAAGAAATAAACAATGAAAATATAATATAAAA
Source organism: Cyprinodon brontotheroides (assembly GCA_018398635.1). NCBI lineage: Eukaryota > Metazoa > Chordata > Actinopteri > Cyprinodontiformes > Cyprinodontidae > Cyprinodon > Cyprinodon brontotheroides. The sequence goes on from JAGKQL010004241.1 coordinate 1,667, forward strand.
ATATAAAATATAAACAAAGTCATAATAGCACAATTCCTGAATAGTTCAAAGAGCTATATAATAAAATTAAAACCACAATATAAACTAAAAGAAAATGTGGAACAGCTGGAAGTAAAAGGCTTGTCTGAACCAATTTGTTTTTAGCTGTGATTGAAAGACTCCTGTGTCAGTAATGTATTGTATCTCAACTGGTAACGTGTAAAGCAGTAAGGCAAAAGAAACACAGCAGTTAAATTAAAGAATCTGGGCTTTAGTGATTCAAAACTGCACAAAATCCAAACAATTCAAAAATAAGCCAGCACATAAAAGAGGATCTTTTCATTGTTTTGCAGATGATGTCCAGATTTATATGCCCCTTAAACTACAGAATGGTAAAACTGAATCTCTTTAGCTATTGATGGATTGTTTAGCTGAAGTCAAATCTTGGATGGAACAAAATTTTCTTCACCTCAATCACAGTAAAACCCAGTAAAAAGTTTTATTATTTGGTCAAAGTCCTCAGACTACACATCCAGATCTGATTCTTGGTTCTTTAGCTCAGTTTTGTCAGACCTCTGCTAGAATCTTGGTTTCACTTTTGATAGCTGTTTAAAGCTAGATAAACAAGTTAGCTCTGTTGTTAGATCAAGTTTTTATCACCTGCGGATTTTAGCAAAAATTAAATCTTATTTTTGTTTTAAGGACTTTGAAGCACTTATCCATGCTTTCATCACATCTCGGTTGGATTATTGCAATTCATTATATAGAAGCATGGATAAATCCCAGATGCAGCGACTTCAAATGATCCAAAACGCAGCGGCACGGCTTCCAGGAAGCGTGACCATATAAGGCCCATACTAGCCTCTTTACATTGGCTGCCCATCTTTTATCGACTAGATTTTAAGATTCTTTTATTAACTTATAAGGTTTTAAATGGATTAGCTCCTCCCTATCTTCGGGACCTTTTAAAATTTCACTCTGTATCCAGAAGCTTACGATCAAATAATCAGCTATTACTGACAGTCCCTCGGACCCGACTTAAGAGGAAAGGAGATCGGGCTTTTTCTGTTGTTGCTCCAATTCTATGGAACAATTTACCTTTTCAAATTAAATCTGCCCACAGCCTGGATCATTTTAAATCGCTTCTTAAAACTCATTTTTATTCTTTGGCATTTACTTGAAGTGTTTTGATAATCTGTTTTTATTAATTAGTACTATTGTTTGTCCTGTACAGCACTTTGGTGCAGTTTTATACCTGTTTTTAAAGTGCTATATAAATAAATTTGACATTGACATTGACAAATGACTTTGACGATATAAAGACCAAACCCTCCAACGTCATGCCTCTTTAAAAAACAGCACCACCATCTCTTTGCCCCAAGGCTTTGGCCTGTAATGGAGAGAAAAACATCTCCTGAAGCTCTGTCCATTGAAGCACCTATGTTTCACGGACAAATCCAAAATACTTCCTGCCTGCATTTCAGAATATTCTGAATGCAGTGTCGCCATTGTGATTTTTTCTGCTGTGAAACACTGAGTTTTTCCTCTTTGGTTGACCAAACTCTTCAGCTGCACTGTCTGAGACAGGGTCAACTTCCTAATGCAAGGACCTGCTACTATAGAGCTGACATCAGCTACCGCTTTCACCTTCTGTCATCAATGTTCCTTGGTTCTTGCTTCAGACAGATTCAAGTTTCTTGAATCCCCCGGGCCGAATCCGGGTTGCTCCCCTCATCAACAGAATCAACAGATAGTAAACATTTTTTTCTCTTTATCTGACATTCTTTAAGGTGCTCCTTTGGCGAGAGGTAGAATAGATAGTTTTGTATGCATTTTATGTTGTTTTTTTTTTTTTTTATTGGAAGCTGTTGATCTTGAAAGTTGGTGGTTTTATATGAAAAAGGTCCAGAACCGAATGCTGACCTAAGGTAGTGTGTGTGTGAATGAGCATATGATGGCTGTTGGTTTTCTCTTTCCTTCTTTGCCCTGAAAGATAATGCGATAAGGTTGAGTGACGTGCAATGTTGGCTTCTGGCTCTCTCATTTGGCTAGCAGCATTAGCTACAGGCCACCTCAACCTGATCACATGTGCATAGAGTTTTATTATCCATTGTCAGCTTCCTCATTTTGATCACATGGTACAGTATAGAGGTAGCCATTTTGTGAATTTTACGACCCATCGTTCTCCCTAAAGCTGGGCATACAATGTTTGATTTTTTGCCCTTTTGTGCTAGAATTTTTCAATAGGCCGACTTTCAGCCTGATTGTGCATTGTGTAGTGCACAGGGGGTAACAAGGGCGATTAGCCTCTCACGATCACCTCCCCATCAGGAATCATAAGGTCGGGAGAAAATCAAACATGTTTAAAATTCAGTCGGCCGTCATGAGGTCGCATCAGAGTGTCAGCATTAATGTGTGAGAACATGTATCGTGAGCTGTGAACTTTTAAACCCTATGGTTTCATCGTAACGTTTGAGCTGTAGCTGCGTGCAACAGTGTATGTCTGGCTTAACATTGCTGGCTAGACTACCTCATTTTAGGATCCTTTGTCCAGGCCCCTCCACGTAGCTGGGTCTCATCATGTTATCTGAGCTAACTCTTTGTTCTACTGTGCTGCTACTTTTAAATGCCTGGTTTTGATTGCATTTAAAATATCTTCACCAGTTTTGTTCACATATACCTGCTGCTATTTTAAAAGGTTACCTCCAAATGCATTAATGCACCCAAACTTAAAACTTGGACATTCCTCTGAGACTCTTTGAATAGACTCTTAAACTTTCCCCCCTTTTTATTAGCTTTCCATTTTACTTTTGTTTATTCTCAATAGTGTGTAGTGTTTCCATAGATATTAGATACACTGTAGGGTGTGAGAATGAAGACATTGATATTTTAACCTGTAGTAGTTTGTTGTTATATGTAGGGTGTTGAAGATTTATCACTCAGGATCAGATTCACCCTCCTTTAGTTAAACAGAGACAATTGTACACTTGGTGATTAGTAACTCTACTGATAGCCATGGTCTAAGAATTACTATATTGGCTGACAGGCGGCTGGATTTTAACCTGTCCCGAGGTCCCAACCTGGGGTGAAAAGACTAAAAAACTTGGTTAGTATAGATTTTAGTTATAATTACTGCTGGTAATCCTGTTTTAGAAACACTTTTGTTATTGTGAGTGAAAATGGTCCAACTGATCTGAGAGTGATCAATACTCTATGTATTCGAACAAAGGGAAAAAAATCCAGATGTATATGAGAGCTAAAACTAGCTTGAAGAACTCTATCCCTGCCATTTGATCTAAATGGGAAAAAAAACCAATTAGATGTCTTCATCTCTGCCCCTCCTCCCAGGCAGCATGTTAGGCAGTGCTGGAATTATTCACAACACCTCAAACTTGTGAGGTAGGGTGTGGCTAAAATAACATGTTAAAAGTTGTAGGGGTAGTATTGCTAAATCTAGAAATGTCATGTTAAAAGCAACAAATTGCTTATACTTCATTTACAGTACAGGTGGAAACGAGCCATCAGATTGAGTTGGAGTTAAAATGTACTGAAAAGAAATGGGTCGGCTCGGTGCTGTGGATTGTTGGGTTCAAAAATGTAGGTTTTTAAAAGAAAAACTGAAATACACGGTAGGGATTTTCTTACAGCTTCTGCAGAAGGAGAAACAGTTGAACCCCAGACTCAAACACACTGTCTCCCTGCTCCCTCCTCTGGCGTTTTATTAACAGAACATGACACATGGTTACAAACAGGTATTGTTCTGACAGGACAGTTGATCGGGTCATAAGGCAGGGGACGCTCCCGCTACTGAATCACCAAGGCAGTGTGGTCTCTTGACCTGAATCATGAGACAGATTAAAGCATCTCATTTCTACAATGTTTTCTTATGAACACACATTCATTTTATAATCATCACTGAATAAACCACATTTTGAGTTTGAGGGGGAAGGGAATTTGCTTGTTGAATGTGTGTGTGTGTGTGTGTGTGTTGGTTACTATATATTCATAATCTATTGGATAAAATTGAACAGAAAACACATTTGTGTGTGTTTTGTAAAAGATTCCTTGAGATGACTGTTATTTGAATCAGTGATATATAAATAAAATGACTGGAATTCAAATTGATGCTGTATTCAGCTCTTGATTTTGTCTGTTGTTGTTCTAATCAGGATGTTCCATCTCTGTTCATGTTTATTCTGGTCATGTTTGTTGTGGTCTGTTTTGGGTATTACGGTCCAATTTTTTGTCTGAAGAGTTCAATGAAAGAGAGCCTGAACAAAAGTTGTGTTTCAACATCATATTTACATAATCATACTAAGTCTCAGCCATTGGTAGAGGTATAAGGCTTTTTCACTGCCCTCTTATGGATTTAGTTAAGTATTTCGAGTTCTTGTACAGAGTTCTGGTGTTTCCTGTCACTGTGGGCCTCATAGCACAGTAGTACACAGCAGAGTCTGCCATTTGCAGCAGAGGAGATGGTCATATTCATTTCTTCCTTGTTTTCCTTCAAATTTCATTCTGTCAGATATTCTGCATCGCAAATGGTGGAATGAGACTTCAGGAACTCTGGAGGTTTTCAGGATATTGTGCGATGCAGAACAAAACATCTACCAAGAACCTTTGGTGTAACTGCAGGACACAGAGTAACAGAGCACGCCCTCTAAAGTGAACTCCTCGGTCTTTGCTGCAGTGAGTTGTTGACAGTTACACCTGAAGGAAGAAAAATAAATAAATAAAAGAACATCAGGGATCGAATAGTTCTGTGAAAACTCCAACTAACCTGTTCTATAAGCAGAACCAGCAGAGTAAATCCAGATGTGAGCAAAGACAGCACATGATCAGAGTTAATGTTTGAGGCCATGGTGAATGTGGAAGTTGTGTCTCTTCTATAGTTCAGTAACAGCTCAGCTCACTCCTAAATCTCAGCTCCTCTTCCTCCTGCTGAACAGACTGACAGCTTCTTCTGCTTAGGTCCAAAATAAAAAGTGAGGAAATAAATATATGTTCTTCACAGATATAAAAGAAATAAATGACTGGCTGGGCCAGGGAATAATATATTCTGTATGATAGTCCTAGACATTTGCTTTGTAGTTTTCCATCATTGCACTTCTGCCGTATGGCCAATTTTAGAAATCAGAACATTCAAAATGTTTAAATTTAAAATATCTGAGAATAGGAATAAATATCGTAGTAAGAAGGTAAACTCTGGGCAACTACTACATGATCTTTGCACTGAAAAAAGAAAAAATAAGTTAAAAAATCCTAAATTAAGTGTATTTACCCTTAATTGGAGTAGGTGAGATGATTGCCAATATTGAGTATTTTTACTATTGACTACTATTGATTACTATTGATTTCACAAAAAATATATTTAGATAAAATGCACTTGAAATAAGACTATGCAATTTGGTTTCTTATTTTAAAATGTAAATTGTCTTGTTCCATTGGCAAAATGTTCTTTCACCTTCTAAATTCAAGAACAAATGTGCTTATTTTAAGAAAAAAAAACTCTAATTTTTGATTTTTTTCCAGTGTGAAACCAGGAAAGTTTTTTTTCTCAGGAGATTCTGGTGAGTCCTCTGTAATCACTCTGTTTTATTTCATACAGAAGGAAGCAACTAAAACCATCAGGACAGACTTGGTAAAGGTCTATTTTATCACTTGCTCTGTTGGATTTGTTGTATACCTACCTATGATGCTATTCAGGCTCTTTTAGTTTGAACTAAATTCTGCTTTTCTCTGATTTCCCAAAGTTGGTCAAAATACAGAGGAACTTTTTCTACTAACACTTTACAGTGTAAAAGTTATTAAAAATATGTGTCAAAGTGTAAGCATTAAACATTTACATATTTTCAGTATTATCAATAACTGTGGCATGGTACTGCTTTAAAAGCATCTTTTTAGGTGTCGTACTTCTTTATATATCATGTTCTCTATATATCATGTTGTACTTGTCTGTATCATGTGACAATGTAATCCTCCCTTCCTGTAGCAATATATTTTATGGTTAATTATGTAAACTGATTAAGTTGTTGGGCCATAAGTCTTAAGTAATCATACTGGGGATTTTTCAATATAGATCGGTTCAATTCTGGTAAAAAAAAAAAACTAAAGCTTTATTGTCTAAGTTTGACTTTATTCAAATTTATTAAAAGCACAGACAGATCATTTTTTCCCCAGTAAAGATGATTGTATCATGAGGTCATATAATTTGCTAACTGGCTTGTCTGACCTCAATATGCAATGATCTTGTTGCATTTCTGTGCAACAAGATAATATTGTTGCACAGAAATGATCCAACTTTATCTGTTGAACATCACCAAAAGAAGCTCAAATATATGGACAATCATGCATTTCATGCATGATCATGCAATTAACATGATTTTTTTTTTCAATATTGATAATGATATTAAATGCACTGGGCTGGAATACAATACAAAGCAATAATGAGGTACACGCTACTGCAAGGAAATAATGAATATGCTCTAAAAGATCCTTTCAAATTTCTTAAAGGCAAAATACTATTTACAAAGAGCTCACGCAAAACACAACTATCTATTCTACCTAGTTCATCAAGAAGAGCACTTATTAAGCATCAGATGGAAAGGAGGAGGGAAAGATGATGTTAGTGTTTTGGTTCGGTGGAGTAGTTGTCCCATCTCTGTCATACACAGGCTAGAGCTGCAGGGATGGAGACCAACAAGACTCCTCATCCTTGGCTCCTATCTCAAAGAATTTTTCAAAATAGTAAAAAAACTGAGCTTTCAATTCATATAGTGTTATCTGACTGTTTATTTTAAAGGTTACTTTATACTTTTAAACTTTAAGTAGTTTTTGGAGCTCATACTTTTTCACTTTAACTTAAGTAAAGAGGTCAAGTTTATACTTGGACTTTTACCAGAGTGTTTTTAAACTGCAGGATCTATACTTCTACTTAAGAAACAAATGTGTGTACAGTTGACACCACTGGCATCACCAAAATTAGAGCTTTGGGGCTCCTGGAAATTTCCCCCTTGCTGAAGTGATATAGGTGATGTAGCTAGTGGTCAGTCAGGCAGTGAGGTAGACATTATGGCGGCGAAAACAATTGAACTTGAAGAGCAACTTTCACACAATTCAGTGAGATCTTTACTGAGTTACCCAGAAGCACGATGGTGGAAAAAATGCATGTAAAGGAGCTGGGACCTTTACATTTAACGCAGCGAACCGAGGAAAAAACTAAATCCTAGAACCGGAATTTTAGCAGGAGTTGGTTCCAGCGTAAGTCGTGGCTGGCAGCCTGTGGGACACCTAATGCTCCTTTTTGTTTTCCCTGCATTCTTTTTAAAAGTGAGTGGAGTGATTTGACATGGACACAGTCTGGATAGACAGACTTCAAACACCTCTCTGACAGCCAGGACTGATTTAAAACACTTTGAAGAAAAGGCAAAGAAGAATGAACAATCTGGGATCACATGGAAAATAACAGAATATAGTGTAATTTTTCTAGATGTTTGTTAATTTGCAACCAAAAGAAAAACTCTTAAACACATTCTCAGAAAATAAATAGTTTTTGATATATTAAAAAATATAAAGCTGACAAATAGCTTCTCAATTATTAAACTGGCATATTGTATTTTTAGGTTGGTGACTCAATGTTGGACCATGCAAAACACAGATTTACCTTCACAGCCTCAGAAGGGCAACATTTATGGACAATAAGTGAACCTGGACATGAAATTATGTTTTGTTTTTATAAAGTTTTTTTTTTTTATGTTTTTTGTTGTTGGCATACACATATAAATATAGTGGTGTGACAACTTAGTGTAGGATTGATTGGTTTTTGGTAAACGTCTATTTTGAATGTATAGCCCCCCCCTGAAGAGAACTCCACTAGCCGTCACTGTTGCTTTTTAAACATAAACTCAATACTTATATTTGAAATAATGCAGAGGTCAGACATGAGATCACTATCTGTTGATTTTGCATATTGTGCCTTTTATTGTGTGTTGTATTGTATATTTTGTTTTATTGTAAAGAACCATCTAGAGATTCACATCGAGAATTAGCATTTGCTAAAATGTAGTTTGCAATATAAGCTTATTAAACATACTTGACATTATTGAAATAAATCTAAATTAAATAAATTAGATTAAATAAAACTCAGATTGTTTTTTGCATTTCCAGCAGGGTACCCTCTGGGGTGGCGAGGACTTTGTTAAGGCTAGCTATTGCCCACCATATTTACCGTCTGACTCCTCCATTGCGGCCAGCAAATGCAGCAGTCTTATTTTTCCTGATGCGTGAAGTTAGACAGACATGCATTAAAACATGCTAAATGTGGGACATCTAGTCACCCTAATATGGGTGCATGACTGATGAGTAAAGCTGCGAATGTGAGGCAGGAAACGGAAATGTGAGCATGCTTAGTGTGAGGGATTGCTGAAGAGTCAATAAGTCGATACAATCAGCTGGTTTTCCTTAGATAGAAAACGTTGAATCAATCTGACTGGATGATCTTGTTGAATTGTCTCTTCTGTTGTGATGTGATGATATGTAAATTGAATCCAATTTAATTGAAAATGACATGGCTCTATGTATCAGATTATGAAGATAAAAGGCAGCCCTCATAAAATGACTTTGTGAGTATGAAAGGACACCTATATGCTGTATTGCGGCTTGCAACCGGATCCTTTTAGATGCTGAGAGTTGGGTCGGGTCCTCGTTGGTTGCCCTATTTGTGACTTACTATTTGATTTGATACGCTGACATCCAGAATGCTTTTTGTTTGGTTTATTAGCACTAGCATAAGTTATGGCTGCACAGCAGGGATGAATATAGCAATCGATTTGAGATCAGTTGATTAAGATGTCGAAAGAGAATGAATACTGAAAAACAAAGTGAAATGAGGTGTAGTGAATTGAAACGGTCAAGCTAAATGATGGCAGCCCCACCCTGACTCTCATCAATGAGACAGGTGAATGCACACCTATACACTTACTTCTGTGGTCCACACACCCCCCTCATTTTGAGTCTCCACCTCCACAACACGCATTCATAACCACGCTCACCATGCACCACATTTCCATTTATGTCTTCTACATGTGGTCTGACATCCCTCTCATGACATAATTGTGTTTTTTTAACCCCAAATGTGTCTAACGGACCTAATTACGGATTTTTTATTATTATTATGGTTTGCACAGAAATCTCTTTACTGAATGAAGAAAGGAAATAGTGTGATTGGCTTTAAGGAGGGAAGAGACAGAGGACACTAAGTTTAAAGAGAAAAACCTGATCCTGACCAGGTTAGTTCCAGGGACAATGTCACTACGGTAACAGAAACCGAGGCTTAGGAAACTTACTGACAAGAAACACTTGGAGGTTCAATGATTTTATGCTCAACAAACTTCAAGATTTCATCAAACTTACTTCCTAAAACAGACCTCTGAGCTGGACCCTAGGCTATGAGAGTTTTTAAGGAATAATACGTTGATCCAGATTCATATAAACTAGAGCATTTCTGTCTAAAGCATGATAGATATTGTTTTTCTGAATCAGACCAGAACTTCCAAAATACATTTTTTTCCCAATATCTATGACAATATCTGTTTGAATTTGCAATCTCACTCTAATTCGGAAGGGGGACAGAGTCAAAAAAAAAAAAGAAGTGTTGAGCAAAATGGAAATAAATATACTGATAATGGAAAAATAATCTGTCTGTGTGGAGCCTCCATCATCCCTCCTTTATGATCCAAACCTCCTCATCATAAAGAGTTCAATGACGCAGCAAACATCCTGATGTCTGCTTTATTCTCAGCTGCACAAACAATCAGAGGGAACCCTGACAAACCAGAGGAGGAACAGTGCATGCAGCCCTCTAGTGGCTGATGTGGAGTATTGCAGGTTCTTGTACAGAGTTCTGGTGTTTCCTGTCACTGTGGGCCTCACAGCACAGTAGTACACAGCAGAGTCTGTCTCTACAGCAGAGGGGATCAGCAGGCTTAGATCAGCTCCCTTCACCTGGATCTTCAGTCCAAGGATTTGCTCATTTTGTATTTTTCCTGATCCTAAATGATAGATCAGAAACTCTGGAGGTTTTCCTGGATACTGTCGATACCAGTAAAACTCATCACTTGCCCTTGGTTCATTAGAGAATCTGTAGGCCAGAGTAACAGAGCTGCCCTCTATGGTGAAGGTTTCATCAGCCAGTGGAGTGAGATCTTGAGAACAGACACCTAAAGGAGGAGAAATTAGTTACTGACTTCAATCTAAAACTATCCTGTGAATTACATGCATACAAATTAAAAGAAAATAGGATTTTTGACTTGAAATAATTTTCTGACCTGTTAGAAGTGAGGCAATGAGCAGAAAAAGCCTGAAATGTTCCATGAGAGCAGAGTTACTGATTGTGTGTTGAACTGTGTTGAATGTGGAAGTTTGTGTCTCTTATAGTTCAGAAAGAGCTCAGCTCCTCCCTGAAGCTCTCAGCTCCTCTTCTTCTTCTCTGGTAAATCAAAAATGAAAAGAAAAAAAACAATATTTCAGTTAACATTAACTATAAATAAAAAAACATAATTAATTAAATGGATATACTCTGAAAATGTAGGTAATATATATTTTAACTGAATCCCTGTTAAAGGAGAAACTATCGCTCCCTGATGGTCTGTCTATTCACAATCTGGGACTTTGATCCCCAAAGTAAATCCTGGCTTTACTTTTATTCAGACAGAGTGCTTTAAACCAAAGACTAGAATTATAAGTTGATTTTTTTTTTTCATATGTTTCTCAAATTACTAAAGTATTTTCTATAATCACATAAAAACACACATAGCCAAAGCCAACGTTTCACAACTCATTTGAAAGCTTTAATCCAACCGTTCTAAATAAATACCTACAATGTTACACAACTTCAATAAATCAAATAGTCCAGACCTTATTTTCATCATAAATAAGAAGGTCAAAACAACAATATACTAAAACTAGTCCTTAACAAACGGATAACCTCATTAAGATAAGAAAATGCTGAACATTATTTCCATGAACCAGGCGCAGATAGTAAAGCAGAAGCTGAAACATACCAAACGTGAGCTGGGGCAGAATTCAATCCCCAGACTCCCAGGTGAAAGTAAGGCATGCAGACCAATCAACCATAGGGATTTAACTTTGGCCAGGTCGCAAATGTCAATAATCAGTCAGAGGCATAGTGACAGCACCCCACACTGTCACGGTATCATTACTGAATCTGCACATACATACAACTGCCTACAAAAAGCAAAAAATAACATTGTAGTCATATCAGATTTACATATAGTCCGACATATTCTTGGAAGTGTGGGCCCCAGCTATCGACTACTTTGGATGGCCACATAGATAAACAAAAAAAAAAATGATATCAGCCCCCGTTGTTTGTATTTCCCCTCTTTTTTTCATGATCTGGCCTGTTTGCTCTCCCTTAATTGGTTATTTCTTTCACCTGTCGTTTTCCCTCCCTGCTTCAATTATCATTTATTCCTCTCACCTGTTTCCTTTGGTTTATATTCTGTTCAGCCTGAGCATTCAGTGCCAGATCATTGTTTTCTGTTAGTCTTTCCAGTTCTGTTCATTTGATGCCACGGTTCATGTTCTGGATCCTGGCAGCCAGTGGAAGGAGGGTTTTGTGTCTGTCTCGTCTCCTAATCGTCCACTGTTCCTCCCCTGCTGAATCCTCTGGGTTTTTGGCTCTATATGTGGGGAGGTTCAGTTTTTATTCCATTAAGCCAGGCTCCAAGCTGGAGACCAGTTTAAAGGTCCTGCATTCAGTTCTGGTTCCACGTCCTGTCTCTGCTACCCTCCTTCACTGAGCTTCCCCGTCTGCACCTGATCCTGTCTGCTCCTGTGCGTGACCGCCTGGTCATGCTTCGGACTCTGCTGGACTCGGAACCTGCCTGGGAGCTCTACAAGGCCTGGATCCTGCCTGTTCTGGATCCTTGACCAGGATCGGCTTCCTGCAAGACCTCTGGGACTGCAGCACTTTGAACATGATCGTGGTCACTTACCTGTGTTTCTCCCACTAACAGTGTGTCTGAGATTGGACGGTGCCCCGCCCCCCACCTGCAGTTGCCATGTGCCACAGATCCTAGCAGCTCCCCTATCAGTTTTGTTTTTCATTAAATAAACGTTTTTGAACTTGCCCACTGACTGTCTCCTTACATACTGGGTCCATCTGTCCTCGTTTTATGACACTTTAATGGTATACTAGACAAATACACCTCCCGTTTATGGGAGCTAATTAAGTCCCCTCTAAGAGCTGTCAATTGCTGAAACGGATTTGAATGTTTGCTGAGCCTCATCCCTTTTTATTTTATTGTATTTTATTTTAATTTTTTTCTCGACTACTTTGGGTTTGATGCTCTTTGTAGTTGCATATATGAAGATACATTTATATAAATGTTGGATTTATTATATTCTTAAATGTTCAAAAAAAGATTTACATATAGTCCACACACTGCAAAAATATTGTAATCTTAAATGTCAGCCAAACCCATTTGCACATGGACAGATAAAACTTTTCAATAAACCAAACATTACCCTCGACACATCTGACTGAATAATCATGGACATAACACAACTATTTTCATTAATTTCAGACGGAACTATTCACATACATACTTGTATTATATTAAACTGCACTTCAAATATTCACCACTATTAATGCCATTTTCCTTTTTTCTCTGAGTATAGAGCAACTGGCTTGTTTAGTCTCGCAATGAATCATGGGATACCCAAGGCCACGTAGGATACAGCGGACCTGTTCTTCAAAAAGAAGGATGAATTTGTTGGCTGTTTAACGAGGAGTATTCCAACCCGAACAGGCAACAGTGCGGCACTATGAAGTAATCAGCCATCAGATCCAAGCACTTCACCTATGCCCCAGAAGAGGAAGTACAGTAAATGAGGCCCTCTAGTGGTTATAGTGCAGAATTGTTTAGTCTCTGCTCGCGTGCTCCTTTGTAAATATTCTTTTGGTGTTTCGTCACTGTGGGCTGCAAAGCACAGTAGTACACAGCAGAGTCTGACAGACGGAGGTCCTGGATTGTAAGATTAAATGAATTCTTGTTGCCATTGAGTTCAGCATTGAATCTGTCTTTGAAATCCGGAGCTTTATCTCCTCCTGATGAGAATCCTTTCAGCATGTACTTTGGGAAGCTGTTTTCTTCTTGTTTATACCAGAACATTGTCGGAGTAAAAGTGCTCTTATAAGTACATCCCAGAGTTACAGATTCTCCTTGAGCAGCAGCAACATGTCCT